>JACXGJ010004561.1:11116-44593 GCA_016801105.1 Esox niger
ACGCGGGGTTTTGGGGGGGGGGGGGGGGGGTGGGTTGCTGGTGATAAAGAGGAAGTCACATCTTTATTTCATGAACCACATGAAAAGTGTAGGGAATAATGGCAACATAAATTTGGTGTTAAATCCTGGAGAATTCTTTTCCAAAACAGGCAGTGGATTTGGAAGGGTGCTGCGGGTGCAAAATGACTACTGGCTCTACCCCATTTCTCTAGAAACACAGAGATGGGATGGAATTATTTCCCCCACTCTCATGTATCTGTTTAGGAACAGATCCCTTTTATTCAGCACAGGACCATATCTTAATGCTGTGGATGGTGTAACAGTGTCTCTCCTGTCTTCATATAGGGACCCACGGGCCGGCGGGCTGGGCCTCCACCTACCCTGAGTGTTCTGCCAGGAAACAGTCACCGGTGGATATCTCAGACCAGGATGCTCAGGTGTCTGAGGAGTGCCAGGAATTAACCCTCCATGGGTTCAACGTTGAGTCGTCCAACAAGACCTCAATGAAGAACACGGGGAAGACCGGTGAGCCAGTCTTATTTCATTCAGAGGTCTTCAGAACCAAAGGTTTTTCCCCATCTCAACAGTTTGAGAGAAGATAGTGCTTCAGGTCAGGTGCACTTCAGGTGCTTTGGGTCAAAAGATAGGGCAGCATTTCTTCTGTCAGCTATTGGAGTAGAACATGATTGGCTTTTTAGGGCTGTTCATTCATAATTGTTTTAAATAGGGTTGTTGTAGGTTCTGGTGGTCTCATGAAAATCAGTGACTGAGAATAGAATGCATCCCTACATATGTAAGCATACAGTGTGGAACAGGTCAGAGGCTGATATATGGTTCATCATATTGCAGTGAGTACTTTTTCAATTTTACTTAATTTAAGTCTATAACATATCACATGACCACTGCAGTCAGAGCATTCATCCATGTCTCCTACCAGCTACTCAGTGGCTTTTGTCCATGAACTTTTATTGCATCTCCATCAGTTTTACAATATATAGCTGGGAGGATGAGCTTTGGTGGACAGGACCTGATGAGTCTAATGTTATTACAATACATGGCTATCTTTTTTTAAGTAAAGCAAACAGCCATTCCTGATTGGCTGTATCATAGGGCCAGTGCCAAATGGTGACAGAGGTTTTACATCAATGGACATGTGTAGTTCTCCCTTCAAGGAATCAATTATTGTTTAAATATATAAAACGTATAGCTAGTCATCTTTCGCTTGGCAAAAAAATGAATCCTGGCAGTGGCAAGCCAAGGTTTAGCTGACAATACTATGACGTAGTTGTCAACAATGGAATATTGATCATGATAGGGAAGATTGACAGAATCTATGACTAAGTTGATTGCTAGAACAGTGAATACCTTACTATTGATTCTAAATCACACAACTTGTTTGGGGAACTGAGAGAGAACCAGGGAGTTATAATCAGAACCGGAACAAACCAGGGCCATATGAAGGTTTATGAGGTCGTCTTGCTAGTTGGTTACATACAAAATGTCATCTTAGCAGTTACTAGCAATGTCCTAAAAGTGATACACATTCTCAAAGTTATCAGCCACACAGGCATGCCTCCATTCCAATAATGAGTATACTTTTCCAAGTTATGAGCATATTTGTTTTTTCTGTCTTCTGTAATTTGATGCTGTAGCTTGTTTGGATGCAGATTTATCATGCCATTATTTTCTGACTCCCTATGCTCTGAAAGCTTCTTATTGATGAGCATGTGTAAGGAATAAGATCTTTATAGAAAACAATCAGTTTTACCAATTTATTGTCTGGGTCCTTATTTGGTTGATGCTCTTTGGGATAGATAGAATAGAATATGATATGCAACATCGTTTACACAATTTGCAATGGCTGCGATTACTGCAACAGAATTTAGAATTTTAAGCCTTATGCCATTATATTTCAAAGCAAACCTCCCTAAAGTTGTTGCAGAAATGGCCTGCAAACACCAGAAATCACTGTTAATGGATATTCCTGTGATCTTCTGTTTAAAAAAACTCCATAACTTATAGCTATTGTTGCTTTTGAGTGCCAAAGAAAAAAAAGAAATTTACCTCATCATAATTTTCTCATCACCTTGGTCATACCAGCTTCTTATCTAGCTCAAAACAGCTCTGGCCTCTTCAGAAATTTTTGTGAGAATGTGTCCACAGAACCCTTTCGCTGGAATTCTTGATTCAACATTATATGGCAATTTAATACAATATACTAATCTACTAGCAAAAACATTTTACGTAATTGTTATAGAAGATAAATATCACAATGAATGTCTGGTGAAATAAAACAACAATAAACAATTGTTATTATAATAGTCTAATATTACTAAATGGATGAGTGCTTACATTTGACCTATTTCACACATGTACTCATTTGTTTTATATGCATGTGTGAATTTGCATATCCCACACTGTCACATTAACCCTGAGAGGTTAGGCCACAGCCATGGGATAAGCCATTGTTGATTGTCACCTTGGAGTAGTTAATGTTTGCTGCATTGCTCAAGAGCTGAAAGAAACAGATCGTTTAGCTCAATGTCTTACAGTTTTCAAGCTGATGTTTTCAGTGTGAAAAAATGGTATTCACGCTGTAGCGGTAGGATCAGTACAATCTTATGAACCTCCTGTGCTCATCATTGTTGGTCTGCATCTCCATACTCAAGACCCGACACAACAAGATTGAGTGTCTCTTCAACACATAGGTACTGCTGCTCCTTATGAATGTGTCGTGGATGTTGATAAAATATTACAACTGTTGTCTGCAACACTACATGGCTGAACGCCTGCCCTTCCTTGGCTTTGTATGGAATGGTATTATCACTACTGGTGCATTTAGCAACACAGACCACAACCTCTCATCACTATATCCCAGAGCTAATTTATTCCTCAGAATTAGTAGAAAACTAACCATAAATCTACAAATTCCCAAAGATCCTTTAGTTCTCACCAAATCAAGGCTTCTATAATATCAATGGCATCTATAATCCACTTGCACTGTATATCAACTGTAAATCCATGTACACTATGCTGTATATTCACAGCTCATCTCATGTGGTTAAATGCTGTCTTGCCATACAGTATGTGTATAATTGTCCTCTATGTGTAGTTTGTCTACCTTCTATACAGTAGTAGTACCATTAAAAGTATAATTCTGTCAAGAATAATGTTTTTGGCTAACACACATTCAATTATCATTTCAAGTCAAATCCCTCAGACGTGATGCCCTTTTTCCAAATACTGTTTGCTTCTGTAAAGTTTGTTCTGTTGAGATTTCATAATGCTTATGGAGAGCATGTGGATGGTTGTTTGGAAAACTGTAGCTTCATGGATAGCTTGGTCATTACTGTATGCAGTACACTAGACTAAAACCAGGCAGAATCATCAAGGTACATTGCTGTCATTGTCAAAGCTCCTGAACGATGCTTGTCTGTCCACATGCATTTATTTTGATACCTGAATTTCATACATGATTCAGATGCATTCATTCTTCCACCTCTGAAGAAGTGCAATTTTGATTTGAAGTAAACCTCTGTCTTTTTGTTTTTTATAATGACATGGGGGGGTTGCATTGGATATAATAACTTTTCTATGTATATTTCTATCCAAATTGAGACTTGAAAGTCTCAAACTTGTAGGTCCTGCAAAGAAAATGAAGCAACATTATTATTATTATTACTATTATTATTATCATTATTATTATTATTATTATTATTATTATTATGAGCAAAGCCATTGAGCTGGTTAAAGATAAAGAAGGACAGTATATCCAACAACTACAGTGGATATTAAGTCTACACACTCCTGTTAAAATGCCAGGTGATGTAAATATAGTTGACAAATATAAATAATGTCAGAACTTTTTCTACCTTTAATGTAAACAATTCAATAGGAGAACAAGCTGAAATATTTGAGTGGTAATAATGAAAAATGTAAAACTCAGATTTGCCTGATTGCATAATCAGGTAAACTAATACTTTGTTGGAGCACCTTCTGATTTTATTACAGCACTTTTTGTGAAGGAGTCTATTTGCATGGCACATCTTGGTGTGGCAATATTTACTCACAAATCTGTCAGATTGCAAGGACATCTCCTGTGCACAGCCATCTTCAGATCACCCCACAGATGTTCAATTGGAACATCCCCTGTTATAAGAGGGACACTTATGCAACTGGGTTATTGTAAGGTTTTTATTTTTCATTTTTCCCTTTCAAAGATTGAATTGTTCAATTGGTCACATTCAAGGTGGAAAGAGTTCTGACATGACTTATCTTTGTCTCATTCTTTTACATCACAAAAACCTGGCATTTTAACAGGGGTGTGTAGACTTTTTATATCCACTTAAATCTCAAGAATGAGTTATCCATTACTAGAAACATTTCTGGTGCAACTGGTTTTGGATGCTATTGTGCAAGAGCTGTTGCAAGAAATGATAAACCTAAGAACTTACTTTTGGTAACATTGCGAGTTATTATGGTAGGGGTGCATCCATTCATCAGAGCATTCAAAATAATCATTCACTGCTAACAACACTAATGTAAGCCAGTCACAAAAGACAACTATTTGTTCGTCCCAAGTGTTGGTCCTATTTTTCTGGAGGTGAAATCAAAGATTCCTGAAAGTTTCTGAACAAACAAAAAGTGTATTTGTCTTTATTTCACTGCCTTTTGCCAATGCAATCCATCCAGCTGACAAGGATGGCAAATCAAGAAACATAGCATGTTACAGAGTTTAGTTTCTGTGACTCCACGTCTGTTTTTTGTTTTGTTTATTTAAAGTTGATTGCACATTTTTTATTTCATGACAATAACAGATTATTCTATAATATTTCATTATGGTCCCATATAGTCCCCAAGTCATTTTAAGGAATTTTGTTTTGGAAATTATGTGTAGTTCAGATATCACTTTATCAAGGATACAACCGATAAGAAAATTACCGTCCGAAACTGACATAACATAATCGGAAGATCCGATTCCAATATCATTGTATTTGGCACTTTTGTACCTGTGTACTCTAGCATAAATTAAATTAATATGTTGCTTCTGATAATGCTTTTCTAATTATAACAAATTTATAACAAAATGTATAAGGCTGACAATGAATGGAAAATGTATTAATTATATGATAAGAAAATACACATTCTCTTTCTGTAATTGCACATTGTACAATGCCTGGATATTAATGTACTAAATAAGGCATTTGACATCAAACTTGCAACAGAGGAACATTAACAATAATAAAAAAGGGTTGGAGTTAGTTTTTGGGGAAAGGGGATTAGTGTTAGTGTGCATAATATTGTACGTAAATTCAGACTGCACTATCAGGCTGAAGTAATTGGCCTAATATTCAGCAATCGGCTGATACAGATTATTCGATTTTCGCCTATAATCAGCCAATATTGCTATACAGCATTTTGATTTATCCTTGTTGAGTCTTTAGGATGTTCTTTCCATGTTTTTTACAAGTTTTGTTTTACTGGTAGTGTTTTCCAGATCCTGTGTGGTCCTGAAGACATCCCAACACACAATTTCAGATTTTTCCTAACCCTGCTTTAATTAAGTTCCCAGTTGTTCTCAGGAATGTTCTCTGCATGTTATTTCAAGGTCCCCGGGAGGTTTTTGCCTATAGTATAGTCCCCAGGTGCGCACACCCTAGTTTACTCAGCGTCCCTTGTTACTGTTTGCAACATCGCCAGGCTCATCAACATCCAAGATCCAGGGTAGTAAAAAACTTATTCCATTCACAACTTTTTATATTTCTGCAATTTTAGGGAATTTCATACAAAACCATAATCCTAACCCTAACTATATTTTCTACTTTTCATTAAACCCAAATGGTAACTGCTGAAAATAAATGAAATCTGAAGAAATTTGATTTACAAAATTTTGTATTTTTGGGGGAAAAGTGCAGAAAATATAGGGATGCCCCTTTAACAAAAATTTTCCCATGCTACACTCGCACATCTTAAGAACTAGTACAAGTAAATTACTAACCATTATCAAAACATCTCCTGACATGGTCCTCAACATACTCAAATATTTTTTAAATAATGTTACATTATGCAGTGTTCCCTTGGCCATTGTTAATGGTTCCCCGGAGAAAGTTACAAAAAAATCCTTTTGGCAACATAATTGGAACATCTGAATGTCATGCTGAATACATATTGAATGTCTTTAGAATGTTTGCCGGATATATCCTCCAGCATCCCAAATATCTGACCTTCTAGGCATTATTGTTGCTGAATCCACCAACCCACTAGTTGCCTCCACCAGTTGTCCACACTGAATGACTGAAATGTCTTGCCCTGGGTTTAGAAGTGATTTTTTTTGTCGGACCCATAAAAAAGGTCGCTCTAAATTACTTAACAAGAGAGAAGTATGGAAAAGGCTAAACTAAAGTTAGGGAGAATTCCAGAAACCACTTTCTCAGAAATCCTAGTAACAAATAGAAGCTTTTCAACATGTTGACACAGAAGGTGTATGCAACTGTATTTGAAGATGGAACAAAGATGAAAAAAGCTTGAGATCTATATACAACTGACATGCCTGTGGTGTCAAAGGGCTCTCTTAACATCAACACCAGAATGTGACCATGAAGAGGCAGACACGAGTATGCCTTCATCTTCGATGCTCTTTAAAGGGGTGCAAAGACCATTAGCATCCGAACAGTGGATACAGACATCATTATTCTTCTTGTTGGGCTGTTTTTCAACCCACTGAGGATTATCCAACCATAAAGCTGTGGGTGGCTTTTGGAATGGGTAGAAACTACCAGAAGATTTGTATTAACACTATCTGCAAAAAATACTTGAAATGCACTAGAGTTTTTCTTTGTCAGGCATACACGCATTCACCGGTTGTGATACAACCGCACAGTTTCATGGATAGGGCAAAAAGAAATCTTGGAATACATGGAAATAATTTCCAGAAGTGACAATCTCTAATCCTTAATCTGGAAACCATCCAATTTACACCATCAAGAGAAAGATTTAGATGGGTTGAATATTTGATTACTACACTACTTGACCCTTGTGTGGAATTATATTTGGTTTGAAATGTAGTATTTTTATAGGCTAGTTGTGATGGACAAAGGTATAGGGGTATCTTATTACTAGTACTAGTACAGTACTTAGCTGTCTACTGATGGAGAATTACCTGGAGGAGAAATATGGCCAACCGCTACATTTTCTAGTCCATATAAATCAGTCTGTTCTTCCCTTGCTTGATAGAAGTGCATGCATTTGAGGTGTGGGCAGACCTTTGTCATGATTTCTTCAAGACTGGCAATGTTAAAAGCCAGGACAAAAATAAACAAGATCATCAGGAAGATGCCAACTCTGAGCGTCTGTGAAGTACTCAAATAACTTCATTCCCTAATACCCATTATATTGTAATTATCTTTTGTCTGCGTTTGTATGGTGAGATTTTACAAATGACATCTTTATACAGTGAGGGAAATAAGTATTTCATCCACTGCTGATTTTGTACATTGGCTCCCTGACGAAGAAATTATCAGTATATCATTTTAATGGTCGGTTTAGTTGAACTGTGGGAGACAGAATAATAAACAAAATCCAGAAAAACATGTAGAATATTTTATCAATTGATTAACATTTTAATAAGGGAAATAAGTATAAAGGGAGTGCTCCTGATCTCAGCTTGTTACTTGTATAAAACACACCTTTCTAAAGAAGCAATCATTCGATCCGATTACAAACTCTCCACCATGGCCAAGACCCAAGAGCTGTCCAAGGATTTCACGGACAAGATTGTAGACCATAGTCACAAAGAAAATAATTGGTAACACACTACGCTATGAAAGACTGAAATCCTGCACCGCCCGTAAGGTCCCCCACATGTACAGGCTCCCACATGTACAGGCCCATCTGAAGTTTGCCAATGAACATCTGAATGATTCAGAGGAGGACTGGGTGATCACTTGATTCTGGTCTCATGTGACCATAACACTATTTGGCATCAGCTCAACTTGCTGTGTTTGGAGAAGGAGGAATGCCGCCTATGACCCCAAGAACACCATCACCGCCATCAAACATGATGGTGGAAAAATTATACTTTGGGGGTGTTTTTCTGCTAAGGGGACGGGACAACTTCACTGTATCAAAGGGATGATGGACGGGGCCATGTACCGTCAAATCTTGGATGAGAAGATTTGACGGTACATGGCCCCTCAGCCAGGTCATTGAAAATCGGTCGTTGATGGGTATTCCAGCATGACAATGACACAAAACACACAGCCAACGCACAATTAAGGTCCTGGAGTGGCATAGCCAGCCTCCAGACCATAATCCCATAGAAAATCTGTGGAGGGAGCTGAAGATTCGAGTTGCCAAACGTCAGCCTCATCCTTAATGACTTTGAGAAGATCTGCAAAGAGGAGGGACAAAATCCCTCTTAAGATGTGTGCAAACCTGGTGGCCAACTAAACTAAACATTGCCAAACAGGATTTTGCCATCAAGTACTAAGTCATGTTTTGCAGATGGGTGGTAGACTTAGTTCCCTCATTAAAATGCAAGTCAACTTATACAACTTTTGACATACATTTTTCTGGATTATTTTGTTTATCTGCCTCTCTCTGTTTTAAGTAAACCTACCATTATAATTATAGACTGATAATGTCTTTGTCAGTGCGCAAACATACAAAATCAGCAAGGGATCAAATACTTTTTTCCTTCACTGTACATGAACAGGAAACCATTACCGTGGGCATTAATTGTTGCAGTGAATTGGTATCTGATTAAGAGTGTGTAGTGCCCTTTTTGCGATGTTTTGTTTTCACTTGAGGAATATTTGCCCTGACATGACATTGTGCCCTCCCGCCTGCAGACACAGAAAGAGATTGACTTAATGGGCTGTGATCTAAATGAATATAAAGAACTAGGTATTCTCCCTGGTAAACAAAAATAGCTTTTAAGGACCTTACAAAATAGTCCCCTAATGTCCCAAGGATTTTTTGGTTCTAATCTTCAGTTGTGTCATAGTCTGTTGGAGGTGTTATCCAAGTCCTCATCAATACCTGGTTTTTGGACGTTTAAAAGGTGGTGTTTCATGTGGACATATAAACAGAATTTAGAATTGTTAATTTCTTGTCTTGAAGAGAGCTACTGAAATTGTCAAACAACCTGTTGGCTCGGCTGGGCTACTACTGTAGACTAAAAGTAATGAATCTTTACACTTGTGATAGATATTCAGCAGAGGTCTTTATTGCAGGTAAGGTAGAGATAAAATAACAGTTTCATTTAAACTTGCAAGGCGAGAAAAAACATAGCAACCAGGTTACCAGTAAAATGTCTCAGTGACGCATCCCAGGAAGACCTCCCTTTGTACAGGCAATATGTTGTGACCACATCTTACAAAATAGCTGACCTTTGAGCAAAACATGCCTATCCGGTCTCAATTAGTCTAGTTTTGTTCCTTTGATTAGTTTAGCTCTTTATTAGCAAAACTAGCATTTTCCTACTGCCTAAATACTTTGCGTGGGATTTTTTACTCTCCTATACTGTTATAGTTAATCAATAAACCAGCTCAGTAAATTTCTACAACAGGCTGCATTGCGATAAATGACTGGTACTGCATGAACATAGATAACAGGATGAGTTGGAATGAAATAGCAAGTTTTGTTAAAGCATTCAACCCAGTACATGTATTGTTAATAAAAAAAATCACTGAAACCGAACCAACCTTAAAAAAGCACTAATCGCCAAGCGCTAACTTTACCTTTCATGATTCTGCCAACATTTTAATTGAGCTCAAAGGGACTAGATCTTAAAAGTTGATCCTGATTGATTTTACAACTTTCCCTGTATGGTGTCTTGACCTGCTACGCCTTTGAGCTGAAGTTGATTGGCCAGCTTCCAGAAGTCTTTCGATAAACATTTCTTTCCCAGGCAAATTTCAAACAAGCTTTAAGCAAATATATGAGGAAACGCTGGTCCCAGAAACATTTGCATTGATCAAGGATTTACTTTCCTTCTTTCCCAGCCTGTGATTCAAGGTCTTTTTGGCTTAGCATCTAATTCCTGCTCTGCTCGGCTCAACTGCTGGAGCGCACTAACACAAAACGGACTGCATTACTAATCAGTCCCAGGGCCATCCATCCTGCTTGTCCTCCACTACTCCCATCTCCTCTCATTTGATCTCTGTTTGCCTTTGCATGAGTGACTGACTGTTGACCATGACACTAGCCAGTCAGTTTTTAATTGTGTGACTGACTGTATGTTTACTGTGTGCTCAGAAGAGCCTGTGAGAATCTCCTGGATCTGGGGCCTGCTCACTTCGTGCTGAGTGCTGAGCCTCTTCAGCTTACCCAGCACTAGCCTGGCTGACTTTGGCTCTATGCTCTACTCAGTCCACTACACACAATAAATCCCCCCTAAAACATTATATCCCCATCTCTGTATCAGTCTGTTCTCTCTCTCTCTCTCTCTCTCTCGCTCTATCTTTCTCCTCTTGCTATCTTCACCCTCTCTGTCTTTGCAATATATCCCAAAACAAAAACCAGACAACTCTTTCATGACACCAATTTTTGCTGACTTTTGTTTCTTCCTGAACGTTTCCTGAGCAAATAATGAGGGCAAGGGTAAAACAATTAGGGTAAAACATGAACTCAAAATACAATGGTTTTGTTATAAGACAGTGTCACTCCAGAAAATATATTATTTCTATTTACTTACTATAGTGTCCAACCTATGTGTGTTGACAGTGATCTGAGAGAAGAATGTGTGTCTCTTGTCTGTTTTAATGAACAAAATAATAACTAATTAATCTGCAAAGCAACGAGCTGAATGGACAAATAACACTAACTCAAAATATGCTGTTTTATTCTCTTGTGACTAGTTTTATAATGTTGCCTACAGCCTGCATAAACAAATTAATAATAGATTTCTTTGTCTAGCCAGCACATAATTACTAGAAGATATTGGACAATTTTGTCAACTTCTTGTTCCTCACAAGAAAATTTACAAATTACAAGGTACAAATATACAAATAGTGAAAGGCGTGTATGGCGAGCTTAAAACTTTGCCATTTAGGTCATGTAGACACTCTTATGGAATGTGTCTTACAGGACCAATTAGTGTAACTGCACTGCTAAAAAGAGAGTGACAGATTTACACCCTTACCTGCTCTGGCATGTGATCTCTCAGTATTTTGGTTGCTGATTAGATGCAATAACTGCTAGGCTGCCTGCCTTCTTACTAACTGTATTACTGTCTGTTTTCCAGTCTACAGTACCTCATTCTTTAACCCCTGTCCTCCACTTCCTTCCATACACTGCTTTTTCCACAGCTCTGTGGTATGTCTGGTCATTCTATTTGTTTGGCATTATGCTCTTCTCTTGAAGTTGTGGTTAAAAATTTTTAATAAATCTGATCCTGCACCTCATCTGGAGAGCCCAGCTAGGCTGAAACATCTTGTAATGGGAAAGGATCAGACGCCAAATCTAACTAAAGATGTCCGCTTGAAAGAGGGTTCTTCATCTGAGCATGCATGAAGGACTCTTGCTTAGCCACCAGTCCAATAGTAGACATGTAGGGGAAATGTCTGTTGTTTGTACAGTACATTTGACAGTGACTGTGTTCATAAGGCCTGTCTTACAGAGGTGCCATGATATGCGCGCACCCACGCAGGCTGATGTTTAAGCAACTCCGCCCAGGTTAAAGTAACTCTGCCGATTCTTCTACATCATCAAATATCAAACATATCAGCATGCTTGAGAAATAAGAACCCTAAAGCTAACCCTAAAATAGGCAGTTAATATGCAGCTAGCTTGTAAAGTTGGTAAATTTGCTATAAAATAATAGCGTTTAGGCATTTAGCAAGCAGTCCCACCCATTTGTGATCAGCAGCTCCGTATTGTGAATACAGGACAAGCTATTCTGTGACAGGCAAGCCCACAGGGATCTGATTTTATTTCGAGAATGGTAAGCATCTGGGGAAAATAATACAAATCCACCCTTAGTGTTCAGTGGTTAAACCACACCTAACCAAACCCTTTACTTATAAACGCATGTTTTGCAATTCCAACTCCTGAATGGGGAATTCCAAAACAAGAAAAAAAGTTGTATTTCTTTTCTAAATGATGTCTTGCTTGTCTATGGGTAGAAAAAAAGTTGTGAGCTGTTAATGATGTTGTGAATTGCATGCCCAATTATTAGGCAAATCGTATTTCTCAATATTTTATTATTGAACAATCACAATGCTTTATGTCATTCCAAAGCATAATTGAATCTCAAACCTGAATGTTAGACAAAGGAAAAGTGTGATTTGAACTTTCTCTGGGGAATACATAAGAATGCAGTATTATTAGACAACTAATTAAAATAAAATCTCCCAACCCACGTGCTTATTCTCCATTGTTAAAGTAAGTGTAACAAATAAGTAACAAAATGACAATTAAAATTGTTGTCCTTTCTAAAATATTCAGTGACCAATATAACCACCCTTCTTTTTGATAAATGCCATGAGCCTTCCATCCATGGAGTCTGTCAGTTTCTTGATCTGTTCATGATCAACTTTTGCTTCAAAGAGGTGTATTGTCTTCCCTCACTTTAAATCTCACATTTGAGAAAGGCCCACGTATTCTCAATAGAATTTAAATCAGGAGAGAAAGGGGGCCGGGTCATTATTCTGACATCTTTGTGCCCCTTGCTGGGTAGCCAAGTGGAGTGCTTGGATGCATGTGATGGAGCATTGTCCTGCATGAAGATGATGACTTTCTTGAATGCTGAGGACTTCTTCCTGTACCACTGTTTGAAGAAAGTATCTTTCAGAAACTGGCAGTAGGTTTGGGAGTAGATTTTCGGTCCATCCTCAACCCGAAAAGGTCCATCTACCTCATCCTTAATGATAGCTGCCTATACCAGTACCCCTACTCCACCTGGTTGCCGCCTGACTTAAGTGGTGCCATGGTTCTATTTTGCGTCTTTTCTTCTCCATGCGTTTTTTGCTCACCAGTTTACTATTCGCAGCAAAACCTTTAATTGTCCGGTTGTCACGCCTCTATAGTTTATCTGTTTTAAGAGTCTTGCATCCGTCTGAAAAGCATAAAAAATAGACTTCAGTGTCAGTCAAATCAGTGTCAATAAAATTTTTTGGGGCCCATTTTTTCTGAGGTCATGAAGATGCATAATAATTATACACCTTGATTTGAGGTGTTATTCACTTTTGCCTTGACCTCCCTCATTACACCTATAGATTATACCTGAAAATGATTCAATCCAATGAGCATTCAAGGCATTACGGCCTGATACTGTTCACTCTTGCGGTCTTGCCAGGTGGGCTCTCATCGCCATTGGGATGCACTCCCTCCAATTCCATTTGGGGCGGAGTAACTGGCTTGTTGTTGTCACTCTGTTGCGCACTTGTGCAATTGGGCTGTACTCTGCTGGCAATACTCAGCCCTCATTCAAAGTGGTTGCGGTTGGTGGGTGTCCCTTTGGTTGGTGCTTGGCTATGTGGGTGGATTGATTTCCTGCCTGTTGGGCCCTGACAGGGGCCTCCCCCGGATAGGGCCACAATGTCACTGGATCCCCCTGCCTCAGACCTAAAGTCTTGCGCTGCTATATTATTGTGCCGGGCGGTCTATTTTCCTTCTCCACCATAAAACTTTGTAGATCTAAGGAATGCATTTTCAAAATGTTCCCTTTCTCCTGGCATTTTAAACTTAGTAGGACATTAGGTCTTGGCCCACACCTGCTGAGTACCAGGCTTGACTAGTTGCTGTACCTGTCCAAAGTCACCCTGGTTGTGTTGCAGATCAAGACAATACCTGACAATTTCAGCTGCCACTCTGCTGATCCCCTTCTCCCCCGGTTGTCCCTATCCTTTTCCATCTGGTCATGCTTCTGAATTGGACAATGTTTAAATAGATTCTGGACCCACATTCATTTATTAATGATTGCAATTTGGACTCTTAATCTGTTTACCCCGCAGAGCCAGAAGAGGGCTGGTCACCCCTCTGAGCATGGTTCTTCTCTAGGTTTCTTCCGAAATGTTGGCCTTCTGAGGGAGTTTTTCTTAGCCACTGAAATTCAACTCTACAGTTGTTTGCTCCTTGGTGTTTAAGGCCGGGTGTTTTGTAAAAGCGCTTTGTGACAACTTCTGATGTAAAAATGGCATTATGAAATGATATATTGATTAATATATGTTTTGGAGTTTGAAAATGTGCATAGAAATAATGATACAATAAGAATGCTCACTTGCCTAACAATTGAGCACACAGTGTGATTAAACAGTTTATGATCTGTTTACATATTGGAAATTCAGAGATGGTTGTCCAGCAGGCTAGCCTTTGATTGTACAAATGTTCTCCTTGGTGGGGCATGCTTTTTTTCCAAGGCTGCGAGGGTTATTTGATAGCTTAACTATCTTGTCAAAGCTCAGTTTATTTTTACAGATGTTCACATCTTTCACATTCAGCTGAAGGTTTTTACTTTAATGAAACGGTATGCATTATTTGAGACTTTTTAACTGATCTCTGATTTAGAACCTATTACGCCAATGATTACAGTATAGACAAAAGCTTTTGTTTGTCCATTGCCCAGAGTCCCTTGATATACCTTCCCCCAACAGGGTTCAATAGAAAACTACTTTATTTTTGGAGGAAAATAACCAGGTTTTTCTGGCATGCACACAGCTCAAGGTAAGACTGGTTCTGAATGGCTCTGAGAGGGAATTATTTATATTATGCTAGTGAGGAATACGGGGCGGATCCAGGAATCCACTCAATACAAGTTCCTATGATTACTTTTGTGCATTTTGGTGTAAAAATTGTGTTAAACGGGTTGCATTGGCAATGATTTGGGGTCTGTGTGAGTCTTCAAAGCAGGTCAGCCCTTAGAAAGAAATAAGTAATAACACAAATTACAATAGTGTTATGAGATTGTCTCTCCATATACCAAACTGTCCTGTTCCTGCTGACTTTTTATGAGGAAGTTTGATCAATGACTTTTATAATTGGCATGTTGCATAGCATTTTGTCAATCTTTAGGTAGTTTCAGAATAATTGCATTGTGTGCTTCTGTGGTAAATATGAAAATCTAGTTTGTAAGAATGTAAAATCCCCCTTTTCAAGTCTCCCAACTTTTCTCTTTACAAAAAGAGCTAGATGCATCCAATCACAATGACTAAATGTAATAAAAAAATGATTTGTAATAAATAGTGTTCTGTTACAATTCGGCAAATGGTTTGTCTGAACAGAGGACTGTTTAGATACTGGGATTATTAAAATGAACATTTCCTGGTAGCCTACCAAGTGTTTTGGTTCTACAGTAAGATGAATAGCTTTGTTATAGGCACCATTATTATTATTTTTTTAGCAGTAACTTTAATAAGGTCTGTAAATCACTAAATAAAATCCCGCAAACAGAAATGTAAATGTTTTGCCAAATTTACATGCATTTCATGATTTGGGTTTCTAAAAATGATAAACCCTGTTAAAATTCCATCAGAAAGACAGCCCCGTAATCAAGGCAATGTCCTCTATACTGCACTGGGGCGCTGAGAATATGATTTGATCTTAGAACCCAACTGAAGAATGGCCTTTATGGTCTGTCACAAAAAAATGCTTTTGATGACTGAAACTGTTATGTGGTTTTATGTTCAAAATAAAAAATCAGCTTTTTGAGGCATGCATACTTCTTCCCTCTTACTGTCTAAGGATTTCTATTCACTCTCTCATCTCTCCCAAGTGGCTGTGCTCCTGAAGGATGACTACTTTGTAAGGGGAGCAGGACTACCTGGACGGTTCAAAGCTGAGAAGATGGAGTTCCACTGGGGTCACAGTAACGGATCGGCAGGGTCAGAGCACAGCGTCAACGGCAGGAAGTTCCCCGTTGAGGTAAGATCACATGGACACAGAAGTGAAACAGGATGTTGAGGGTTGAGACTGATACGCTAATCCAAATGGGAAGGATGTATTAGCGAAAGCTGAGACTGGAGTACAGGAGATTACTGTAAGGCCTTGCTACAATGAAATGAGTATAACCATGTAATCCTCATGCTGAGTGGATGAATGTAAGGTTCTTATTTGAGAGGCAGGAGGAAAATGACTGAAAGACAGGGTCCGAGACAGGCAGTGAATCGACGTCTGTCCTCTGCGATGCAGATTGATTCTCATCTTGATGACAGATGTATGAAAGTGATTCATCGTTCAGGAGGAGTCAGTCGTAGTCGGGAGTGGAAAGACCCTTTCAGCATGACGACTCACTGAACTTTCTGTCACTTAATGCACTTAGCTTCACTCCACCAATCAGTCTGTAATGTCGACGCCGCCACCTGTTTTTCAATTCTGTGTACAAGGCACACAAATAAAACAGAAGGAACAGCATTCTGTCTACTGCTTTTCCCTCCGTTTTCAGACCTGGGAATTATTTCCAGCTAGGTCGGGTTCTTTAGCCTAACCCTGTTCTCATAAAGCTTTCCCTCTGGCAGCTAGGGACTGCTTTCATTAAGCTTCTCGTAAAAAAAACAACTTCCTTCCCCTCTTTGTAGCTGTAGCTCTTTTCTTACAGATCCTTTCTTTCCTAAAGGCACACCATGACTTCTGCATGATACTGAATGCCTGTATAATGACTATTATTCTTTCTGTGACCAACAGACCGTAAAAGGCCACTGGATGAATGATATACAGCCATGCTAATTGAAAGCTGGGCTATTAGGTGTTGTGCATATGGCAGCTATGATGTGCGTATGGGCTGCTGTAATCGGGCTGCCTTTACCCGTGGTGGTGGTGAATACGGATGTGTAATTCACTTTGATGAAAGGTCTGTCTGGGTACCGGGTGGTTATGGGAGGAAGAAAAGGCGCCAGGAGACGAGAAGGTAAAGAGATTCATGCTGTTCATTTTGGTTTAAATATATAGCCATTTGCTTTATGGCTCATGTTTGACAAGTAAGAAATAACTTGAACTCAAGGGACATTGTGTGTGGTTTTATGATATTTTATATATATATGTATTAAAATTGTATGTATGTGTTGTGCGTGTGTGTGTGTGTGCGCCTGCCTGTTAGGTTGAAGGTCTTTAGACAAATCACGACTATTACAAACCTGATGGTGAGGTTGTAACATGAGGAAATACTATGTTGATGCTACACACCTGTGTTAAGGAGAGGTATTCTATATTTCCTGCTGGGTTGTGGAATAGTGGATTGATCCCAGTGGAACTGTTAACAGGTATTACTTGGGGTTGCAGGTTTGTGCTGAATTTATTCTGGCTGAAGTTATCATCATCCAAGATCCACATCCATCCATGCTATTTGAGATTGACTAGTTACATGTGATTACTAATCAAAGAATCCTATCATTCTGGTTTATTAACCGCTCCTCTGATCAGTGCTTGTTGCTGCACCTCTACACAACAGTTAAAAATGTCAGTTAAGATTTGAATCTTTACATGCTGGCGCATCTTATTGTTTTCCATTTTTACTGGCATCTTAATTTGGGTGTAACAGTTATCTATAATAATGCACTGACATTATTAGACCGTAACCAATGACACCATAAAGAAAGCCTAGATATTGATAACTTGATAAAATGAATGTAACAATCTCCCATGAATACCCCACCAACTTTGATTAGAGGTTTACAGTATGACTCAAAACTGCTATCATTCTACACAGTTCCCCGTAAAGACAAAGTCTTGAAAAGGTAAATGTTTTGGGAAATGTGTGCAACTTTTTTGAAATTTTAAATGTGGTGTCTCATTGCGTGTAAGTATTCAGAGCATTTGCCATGACAAACTGATGTCAGATCAGTTTGGAGATGGTGTATGAGACCATCTGTGGCAAATTAAATTGGTTGTACATTATTTAGATAGGGACTTGTCTATATAAGGTCCCACAGTTCACAGTGCATGTCAGAGTAAAATAATAGCCATTAAGTCCACGAAAGTCTCCATTGACCTCCAAGATAGAATGTTGTTAAAAAAAGTGTCTAAAGCATTGAATGTTCCCAGGAGCACAGTGTGAAATCAGTGAAGTATAGAACCATCAACACTGTTCTTGGGGCTTGCCATCCAAGTTAGCCAATTGACCAGACAAGAAGGCCCTTTGTCAGGGAAGTGACCTAGAACCCAATGGCCAATCTAACAGAGTTTAAGAGTTTCTCTGTGGAGGTCTGTGGAAGAACCTGCTAGAAGAATGATCTCAGCACTCCACCAATCAGGTCTTTATATTATAGTGGCTAGATAAACATCACTCCTGAGTAAAAGCCTGATAGACTGAGAAAGATTTTCTGTTCTTATGAGAGCAAAATCTAACCACTAGGCCTGAATCTGTGAATGTCAGAGTGGGCCAACATAAAACCTAACATGAACCCCTAACGTATTTGGGAGACCTGAATGTTTCTGTTCAAAGACAATGAGATATTTCAGTTTGATTATTCAACATATTTGTTTATGAATAACGCTCATGCTAGAAAACGATGGAGGCCCTTGGGACAGGCAGGGGAAATCAAATTAAAGCATATCATTCAGGGGACCCAACTCCAGAATCTCAAGGACTGTATAATCTCAATAAGTGGGAGAAACAACTGAAGATATTGCTTTCTCTGAATCTCTCATTCTAGAAAGCAGCTCTAAATGTGGCATTTTTCCCCCTGAAATTTCAAAAAGACAGAAGCAGGGCCGGTGTGAAAGTGCATCAGTAGGGACCCAGTGTCTGGTCATGTCTGTGGGGTGTAGAAGGTAAGCATTGCATGCAATGGATATATGACCAAATACTGAGATTGACTACATTGTCTTTAGGCTTCATCTGTCCAAATACTTTTGGTACCTTTAAATGCAGGCCTAAAAACATAATGTGCTGTCATTTCTAAATGCTTTATTGGATATGGATGGACATACTGTACAGAGAAGCACTGTGTTACTGTCCAAGGGTTTTTGCAGTTCCCTATATATTCATCCTAGATGTTTTAGAATCACATGAGCATTTCAGATAGCTAAGACTATGTGATTGTGTATGGTCATAAAAATAAGGAATGCAGGTTTTTCAGTTCACTGCTTGTTAGTCCTCCATCTTATCAAGTGGGTTCACTCACAGGCCTCCCTTTGAGCTAGACTGGTGGAGACTCTCCCAACATATTGTTTGAGGAAAACTTAAATGAGAAGAATGTCTCATGAAGGGAATGCGGTGGTGATTCATTTCACTGTCGTGGTCCATTGGACACGGCACAAATAAACAAAGAACACCGCTAAAGTTAAACCTGAAAAACGGTCTGAGTGCGCGCGAGGGTGGGCGTGGGCGTGTGCACATGGGGGGTGCGTGCGGGGGGTGCGCGCAGGGGTGTGCGTCTGCTTGTGTGCGGGTGCGTGCGTCTGTGCACGTATGCTTGTGTGTGTTTTTGTGCTACATAGCTTCTGGCTCTGTGTATTGTAGATTAACAAATCAAACACCCAGGGGATATACCATTGTGCATGACGATTTAACTTCAAACTCACTGAGCTTATTCAATGTCTCATTGGAATGATAAATAGAACGATGGATGACCTCTCATCCAGTGTACCTTCAAATGGTTTTTGGCACTGAGCATGTCTGGCTGCTGAGCGAAAAACTTGAAGAGCCTCCACAACTTCTGATATGCTTTTCATGGACCACACCTGCTTACATTTTTTTTCAACTGTGGCAAAGTAAGCTACTGTCTCTTTGTTCATAATGTATGCATACCAAAGAGCAAGGTTATTAAAAATAATTAGGTAACTTTTGAAATAGCGGTCCTGAGACGCAGCCTACAGTTGTGGTCAGTGTAGACCTACATTCAGTAAAACTTTAAAAACATACTGTGCTTGACAGTCACCTGTTGAGTCACTTTGAAGGTTTCAAGGAAATTAGTGCTAATATTGTATTGTTTTTTTCATGCATTAACAATATTAATATACATAATCTACCAGAAAAGGAACCAGGCAGCCCTTGTTCAGCCGGCCCGCAATTAAAATGAATAAATATTGCTGCCCTCACTGTATTTGAACTCACACGAGAGGCACTGTCTTTAACCACTATGCAAAAGCGCTGTACATTTGGACTGTCGCTAAACCCCTTTGAGCATTGTGTTAAACTGACTAACATTTCTTATTGAGTTTACCTCCACCACAAAGCATCTATAAACTGTATAGCTTTGGCCACTGTCCATAACTGCATATTAGCCAGTAATAGGCTAAATAGTATCTACTGTCTTTCAAGGAATAATCATAAGAATCGAGTAATTGTTAGCGAGACTGAAGATGACATTTTCCCTGCCAGAGCTATTTCATTTACTGTCACAATATATATTTTTCCTTTCATTTGTCATTGAAAATGATACAATGCATATACGTGACGATAATAGACTTCTTCATCAAGTAAAAAGATGAGAGAATCGTGGAAACCTCAACTCTATTACTACCCAAGAGGTTTATTACCCCCAATAGCATGCACAGATCCGTAGCTCGAAAATCCACCAGAAAGAGTTGTAGTATACCTTAAAAAATTTAAGTTTAGGCTTACTACAACGTAGCTACTGAATGTTGTAGCCAGCTAAGTTTACGTCTATCCGGAACAAATCCAGATACATACTTTGTTTTGACTGCGAGGAGATGTGATCACGGGACCTATAGCTTGCAGGTCTGCTTCTCTAACCAGGTCTGTCTGTCTGTCTGTCTGTCTGTCTGTCTGTCTGTCTGTCTGTCTGCCTGTCTGCCTGTCTGCCTGTCTGCCTGTCTGCCTGTCTGCCTGTCTGCCTGTCTGCCTGTCTGTCTGTCTGTCTGTCTGACTCTTCTTGGCTGGCTCCGCTTACACAGTCTGGCAGAAGCTTGATATTTTCTATATTCCTTGTATTGTTTTTATTTATAATATTATGTTTATTATTATTATACCAAATTCAAATAATGGTATGCTACTGGTTATGTTACCATTTATAGTCAAGCATTTCTCAAAACACAACACTTCCCCTATATGATACAGAAATGCTCTTTTATGGATAGAAATTATTGATAAATAACTGAATCGTTATGGAAGCTGTCAGTCCTTCATTGCTGGCTAAAAATGGTCTACAATTTGGCTAATAATGAACAAACCAAAAATATTAACACATGCGCACACAGTTAAATTTGACTCCTTTTTCCCTTCAGCTAGGGTCGAAACCTGACATTACAACCGATTCTTCCTGGCTACCAGGTGTGACTGTCAAAGCAGTAGAATCTTCCTGGCTACCACGTGTGACTGTCAAAGCAGTAGAATCTTCTTGGCTACAACGTGTGACTGTCAAAGCAGTAGAATCTTCCTGATTACTGCTCATGCCTGTAAAACAATAGAATCTTCCTGGCGGCTTCCTTGTGACTGTCCAATCAATAGAGTCCTCCTGGTAACAGTTAATGGCTGTCAAAGAAATGGAGTCCTCCTTGTATTAGTGTAGCCCCACCTGTGTTAAAACAAATACTATGCCTATGCCTGTAAACAAAGTAGAATCTTCCTAGTGATTGACAAAGAAATAGAACTTTATTAGGAATCTCATCATGCTTAAAGCAATAGCATCCTCATCTAACGCATTATGCCAGAAAATACATCTCCAAGTTCTGGATTGTTGCGCTGAAAATGGCTAGTGATATCTTGATATAATCACCGCTTTCGATGTATATGGAAGCGTTGATGGTGTAAACTTTCTGAGAACTCTTGTAAGGTCAGTGTTGTGCACCTTCGTGCAAGCTGGCACACTATTTACTGGGCAGCAGTCCTGAGGGAGCTGTGTGCCCACGCAACTTAGAGGGACATTGCTGTCTTTTTCTCAAAGTTTTCCTGTGTAACATGGATCACTCTACCCAGCGAGCACTGGCTGAGGGTTCACTATTGGGATTGACGTCTAACATCTGACACAGAAAGGAAGAACATTATCAGTGGAATAAATTGCAGAAAACTACCTTCAGGAGACTTAGACTCTGGCTAGAGTACACGCACGTACTCACACTTGTGCAAACACACTAAAACCCTTTGTCATTTCAAATAAATGTTCAGTCTTTTCTTCCTGAATGAAGTGTATCTAAAGTAAAAGCTTTAGGCCATTTACTGTACGGCATTCAAATGAATATTTGTCATTAAATGGAAAATGGTAATTTCCATCATACATTTTTCATGTTTGAGAATAGACAGCTGGGTGGAATTGAGTGGTTAATATGTCGTCTTTTTACGGAAAATCAGTATGGCATGTGAAAGCATTGAAGAGTGCATAAAACCATTTGTTATTAAGTAATTCAAGCTGGATATGAACAACTGCCTTGAAACATTAAAGGACTTGAGCTATACTAACTAAACACCGTTCTCTTGTAACATTGGTGTTTAGACCTTTGACTTTTAAAAACATGCATTTATTTGACATGTTATTATCTTTGATTGTGGTGACAACTGATGCGGGTTGACCTTGAGGCCTTCGCTGTAGAGCTGGATTCTGAAGACTGCTCCGCCCACGAGCTTCTAATTAGACATTAGGTATAAATGGGTCTTATTCCCTCACAGCCCTCAGGTGCATCCACCTCATAATGTCCATCCACTGTTTCCGCGGGAAGCTGTGTGCTTTAGGAAAGACAAGCACGCGCCACACGCGCTAATCATTCTAGTGATGCGTTATTTGAAATTGCATGGCAGGCACGACAGGCAGCCCTACTGAGCCCTCCTCATGGCCCCTGGCGGATCTACCTCCGTTGCCACCGGTTCACCCCCAATGCTGATCACTCACCTGCGCTGAGATGCAGTGAAATACCCTTGTAAATACTGAGTCTGCCGTCAGGGGTTTCTGTGTCCCATTTTCAGTGGGGGCGGCTGTTATGTAGAGGCCAGCGAGCTGCACTGCCTGTGGCCCCCAGCCAATGTTGACCTGCTGTTTCGCAAAGCAGTGAAGTGGTGGGATCGATAAATGGACCACCTGTTAAGCTCCCGGTTAGCACAGTGACTGATGGAGGCCCCCCCCCCCGGGAGGCCGCGGGATATCTGTTAAAATAATGTATTAGAGTGTCACGGCCTGTTACACTCGTTACTCATATGTGTCGATATAAATATGATGTAAAATAATTTCATGTGTGGAGTTTGTGTGTTGGGGGGGTCTGAGTGTTTTCGTGCACGCACATGCTTTCGAAAGCTTACAGCTACTATGTGCTTGTGCGACTTGGAGTAACCAGGGCTTTGCTGTTAAATGTGCGCAAAGTGAAGGTCTCATTAACGTTGTATGTATTTCTGCCTCACCACCAAGATGATTTACAACCAATGTATCTCCTACAAAGTAACGCTAATAAGTCCGCTTGGGCACTTCCTCTTAAATGATAGAAACAGGATGTTGTTTTATGGTTGTTGGTTCTCCCCTTGGCCCCACAGACAGCAATAATATAGAGGCAGCATGGGAACCCAGCGGTGTAATAATAGATGGACTCCATGGGAACCCAACACAGTGTAACACGACACATGAGAAGTGATGAATATCTAATCGGTCACAGTCACACCAGCCAGATGAGGCATATCACACCAGTCTGTTTGTTTCTCCAACTCCATGACTCTTGTTTCTTCACATTTAAGCGTAACACGAGCTCTACTGACTTTTGACGTTATTCCACCACTGAGTACACCTGACTTTTGCTTCTGACTCTTGGAGTCACTGTCATTTTATGTATTTTATTGGCATATTTCTTGTGTTAAAGGTGCCAAATCAAGTCAACCAAATGACTCGTGCTTAATCACTGCCTCTTGAACACTGTTTACTATACTGTAACTATTTTCTATGGTAGATGCCCTTTTTATTGTTTTGAAAGTATTTAATTGATTGACTCATTCATTGAGTATTGGGTTGGCTAAGTCCATCCTTGACAGGAATGGGTTGTCCTGTGCACAGGACTGGAGAGAATATATGATTGGGAGGGCAAAAACAGAGCTAAGCTAATGATGCTAATACTGTTTGAATTGTGTTGTATAGCCTGCAACATGCTGCTCAATGGAATAATGTTGTTTTACAGGTGGCCAGGGCTCCAAACTGCAACCGAATAGGAACATTTTGCAAACTTCTGTCGTGGCTTTTTGAGTTTCATTTTGAATACAGTGGATATAATGTCTACACACCCCTATTAAAATGCCAGGTTTTTGTGATGTAAAAGAATGAGACAAAGATTAATCATGTCAGAGTTTTTTCTCTTTTAATGTGACCTATAATGTGAACAATTCAATTGAAAAGCAAAATGAAATCTTCGAGGGAAAAAAATAATAAAAAACTTACAATAACCTGGTTGCATAAGTGTGAACACCCTCTTATAACTGGGGATGTGGCTGTGTTCAGAATAAACCAGTCACATTCAAACTCATGTTAAATTGAAGTCATTACACACCTGCCATCATTTAAAGTGACTCTGATTAATCACAAATAAAGTTCAGCTGTTCTGAAATTCCAAAGCTTTAGATATACCATGGAACACAGTGAAGACAGTCATCATCAAGTGGAGAAAATATGGCCCAACAGAGACATTGCCAAGAACTGTCCGTCCCTCCTAAATTGATGAAAGGACAGGAAGAAAACGGGTCACTGAGGCGTCCAAGAGGCCTACAGCAACATTAAAGGAGCTGCAGGAATGCAAGTTTGACAAGACAGAATGTCTGGCAAGGGTGGCAAGACGGAAGCCTTTTCTTACAAAGAAAAACATCTAAGCCCAGCTGAAGTTTGCAAAAACAAACATCAAGTCTCCCAAAAGCACGTGGGAGAATCTGTTATGGTCTAATTAAACCAATTTTGAACTTATTCCAAAAGGTATGGTTGGCACAAAAACAACACTGCACGTCACCCAAAGGGCACCATGTCCACAGGAAAGTATGGTGGTGGCAGCATCATGCTTTGGGGCTGTTTTTCATCAGCTGGAACCAGGGCCTTAGTCAGGGTCGAGGGGATTATGAACAGTTCCAAATATCAGGTCAATTTTGCACAAAACCTTCAGGCGTCCATTAGAAAGATGAAGAGGAAGTTCACCTTTCTGCACGACAACTACCCAAAGCACACACACATATCCACAAAACCATGGCTTCACCAGAAGAAGATTAACGTTTTGGAATGGCCCAGCCAAAGCCCAGACCTGAATCCAATTTAACATCTGTGTTGATCTGAAGAGGGCTGTGCACATGAGATACCCTCACAATCTGACAGGTTTGGAGAGCTTTTGCAAAGAAGAGTGGGCAAATATTTCCACATCAAGATGTGCCATGTTAATAGACTCCTAACCAATAGACTGAGTTCGGTTATAAAATCAAAAGGTGCTTCAACAAAATTTTACCTTAAGGGTGTGCACTCTTTTGCAACCAGATTATTGAGTTTTTTATATTTTATTTTTCCCCCTCAAAGATTTCTGTTTTTATTTCAATTGTATTGTTCACATTATAGGTCACATTAAAGTTGGAATGAGTCTGTCAGATTTTTTTACATCACAAAAACCTGGCAATTTAACAGGGGTGTGTAGACTTTTCATATCCACTGTAAATCACGTCAAATGTTTTCACGATTTGGTCAAAAGGTAATGTGAATCAACCTGTCCTGATATCAAATCACTAAGTGTATCATTTTCACAAGCCGCGTGTGTAAGCTCCTCTTTCCCCTGTGGTAATGAGGGTGTAACTGTGACAACACCCTTATGTTGTGGGATGAAAGATGTAGGCCGCTTCTTCCCCAATGAGCGTTCTCAAAATGAAGCTGCTAAAGAGGAAGAACAACAAAACAAGGGAGGATGCCGAGATCATAATAGGAGTGCTTTAACCTGCTGCTTAGATTGATTATTCGTCAAATTGTTAATACTTTTTGCACAGTAATACAATATATGAGATTTTCTTTTACTGCATACCCTACGGACAAGCCTGCAGTGCACAACTGACCAATACTTTTGTGCAACTATTGGAGATGGCACCAAATAGTCTTTAGTTTGCAATAGGTTTTAATGGAAATATTTTATGGGCATATATAGCCAAAATTAATCTAGACTAAGAGGTAATCTGAGCCTTTCTCTTGTGCAATTGACAGTTGACTCAGGGCGTACATTAGTAGTTTAACCTGCTCAGGACTCACTCGCATGCAGACACAAAGCATTGAAGCGCCTCAGAGAGTACATGCTTGGTTGTATTCTTTTATTTATTAGGTTAGCCTTGTCAGTGGTAATGCATTAAATCAGGCAAATTGGCGAACTGATAATTCAGTCAAGAAATGTCAAATTGAAGACTTGCATATCATCTTAATGGAATTCCACCAGTGGCTAATGAATTGAAAAGATGTGTGTGCTGGAGTGGTCCCAACAGCCCACCTACCTATATCCAGTATAACATCTGTGGCATGACTTGAAAGTTCCTGTCCCTCAATGCTCCACAAGAAACTTGACAGAGATTCGTGTAACCCTGGGGTAGAGAATAATTGTGCATGCACAATTATTAGGCAAATCACATATCTCAAGATTTGTTGAACAGTCACAATGCTTTATGTCAACACGTTGCGTGTGTGTCGCTTAGCTGGTGAACACATGGCACCAGGATGCTCTATGGGAAGGAGGCAAGCCGGTGGAGGCAGTTTGATACTTTGGGCCAAGTTCTGCTGGGGAACAATGGGTCCTGCCATTCATGTGGATGTTACTTTGACATGTACCTAAGAATTGTTGCAGACCATGTGAACCCTTTCATGGCAACGGTATTCCCTGATGGCATTGGCCTCTTTCAGCAGGATAATGTGCCCTGCCACAAAGCAAAAATTGTTCAGGAAGTTCAAGGTGTTCACTTGGCCTCCAAATTCCCCAGATCTCAAATTGAGCATCTGTGGGATGTGCTGGACAAACAAGTCTGATCCATGGAGGCCCCACCTCACAACTTACAGGACTTAAAGGATCTGCTGCTAAAGTCTTGGGGCCGGATACCACAGCACACCTTCAGAGGTTTAGTGGAGTCCATGCCTCAATGGGTCAGGGCTGTTTTGGTGGCAAAACGGGGATCTACACAATATTTGGCCGGTGGTCATGTTATGGCTGATCTGTGTAAGCACACATATGATTTAAATTGCATATGGCTTAAATTTTGTAAAAGTACTTCACCAGAAAAAACTTTGTGTCCCCCACTAAGGTGTGTGTACATTGCAGTTTTTCTCTTGTTTGGAAACCCATTAACATTTTCACAATGCTGTATACTTAATATATAATTGATTACATATACTTTTTGCTATCAATCTCTACACAACACACCTTGTGGCATATAACTTCTATTGGACACGTGAAGTATCCAACACAGATTATACAGTCAGGAATGAGACACAACTTTATACCATAATCATAGCCTACACACCACTGTGATATTGTATGACATGAATTTAAAGTGATAGTGTATCTTTATTCCATAATAACATGCCCACTGCAGTCATACGGTGTTCAAATCCTCACCGCAGCGTTGTTCCCTATAGATTGGATGATTTTTTTCTGACTCCAAATTATTAAATGTTCCAGGTGTTCTTTGAGAACCTGGAAAAAACTAGCGTGAAAGGAATATGACATATTGCTTGAAAGACTGATTGCAGAAGGAAAAAGATTATCTGGTCTTTTGAAACTATTAGGCCTGAATGCCAAGGGCTATACCTGCCGATAACAAGGTAATGTTCACCTGGTAATATCATCACTATGGAGAAGCATGGTGGTGGGAGCTTCATGCTATGGGGATGCTGCTCACTCACGGGGATCGGGGGCTGTTCAGGATTCAGGGAAGTATACTGAGCAAAATATAGTGAGGTCCTTGAAGAAAACCTGAGACATCCCCAAGAAGACACTAGGCATTTCTTATTGATTAAAGTGTTTGAATATGTATATATGTGTATTTTTTTTAAAATTGTTAATAACTTTTTTTTGTCAATATATGGTGTTGTGAGTAGATTGGTGGCCTAAAAGTGTATCTGATCAATAAGAAATTAAGTGTTCATGATGACAGTTACATAGGCTACAGCATTATTTCCTCATTACATTAGTGATCTCCAGCTCCTAATCTGAGTTAAAGGTGGTTATATCAGATAATGATTCTAGTTTAGGGTGGTTGTTCAGTTTGCTTGCCAGCTTTGATAATATGCTCAATTTCCACAATGTGATGGTGATGGAGTTGGCTGGCTGGCCCTCAGCTCAACCTCGCTGTAGTCCTGACTTCATACTCCTCCACAATTTATGTGTAGCACCCACTTGGGTGATGACTCTGTTGCCGCTACAGCTCAGAGAACACACACACACACAAACACACTCACATCATTCCAAAGCAGTACTTATCCTCATTACAAGCTTTCTGCAATCTCCATAAATATTCAGATCTAATTGCTCAAAAAGAAGCCAATGCTGAGATCCATCGTTTTAAATGCAAACATTAGCTACCTAGCTAAACCAGGCAAGTCATCCTGCCATCTGTTTTGTCAGTTGATAAACACAATGCTTTATAGTACTGTTTAAATATTATTATTGTTCTTTTTATCTGGGTTACTAAGTGTTTATGCTTGTAAAACACCCTATAACATTAGAATAAATACAAATGCCCATTGATGCAAAGTAACAAGAATTTCTTCTGTTGTCCAAAATGTAATGGATACCTTATGAACTGGCTAAACAACTTTTCCCCAAAAAAGTTTAAGAAACAGCTATAGTTGAAGACAGAACTACGAAAGATCACTTCCTTGATGGGCAGAAGGAAACTCAGTGAAGTGCTTGTTCAGCCTCTGGCAGACTCATCCAGCACCAAAGCATATGCTTTGTGAGAAGTCTTACAAAAAATGGCAATCTTTGAATGATTAACAAAAAGTTATCTTTTAACATGATATGGAAACACTCTGCAAACACTCTGCAAAGGCAAACAAAGACATATTTGGAGCTTGACTGCTGATGGAAGACCTATCTAAAACAGCATTAGATTGTACACCTCAGAGCCCCAACCTTAAAGTATTTAATGCTGTGTGCATTTACCTCTACAGGTAAAAGAACAAAAAGCCTGCAGCTTAGAAGAATTTAAAACAGGACAATCTCCCAGATAAAATTGCTTCAGTTTTTCATTTTCAAAAAGCTGCACAAAACACTTGTAAAAATACAAAACATTTTTGCCGCAATTCACTGTAATAATGTTTGGTTGTTTTTACTTCAAATAAACAGATACAGCTCAAATAAGCGTCTTAACTTTTTTCTAAGATGGCCACTGTATCTTCCACAGTACTGTATTCAATCAGTAACTCAAGAGCTCAAGCAACTTAAATACATCGCAGAGCTCTGTCTAAGGGGTGCCTTTTTGTGCCATAGCAACCACAGTATAATGTAACATTCATGAGGCCTATTATCTTCTCTGAAGTTATAATGAAAAATTACAATCTTTTCACAATGTTCAAAGATATTTTTCTGTTTCATGCCTTCAAAATGGCAGTCCACAGTGTTGACCTAAGGCTTACAAATTTGTAGATTCTGTGGCAAATAAGCGTGTTTTGATGGCGAGCCATATCGTCTGTATGCTCCACATAAAGCACCACTCCTGAGCTTCATCCAATGTACTTAAACAAGACTGTCTGATGGCTCATTATTCATCCAATTATTCCTGGATGGAGAGGAGCAACATTGCTCAGTGCCTACTCATGGGAGAGAGAAGAGAGAACAGGAGAAGAAAAACACAGGGTGCTATTGGGACGCGGAAGCCATATCCATTTGATGAGAGGGTAGCTTTTATTTTCAGTTTGATTGAAGAGTTTGTGTTCAAAACATTTCCCTGTGACCGCATTTACATAAGCTGTCAAATTCAGATCTGTTTACACTTAATGGCCATTTGGCCAATTACAGATCTTTTCACATCAGGCCTTTCTTCAGACCTGATCCGATTGGTTGAAATGACCAAATTCTTTTTAGGAAAAGTATCGGGCTTGGGCTGACCGTGTAAACACAGCCTCTCTCTATCTCTCTCAAACACGCACGTACCAAACACACGTTAACCGCAAACACACGCCGAACACGTTCCCACCCCGTGCTAACCCCAGACAAAAACACCCCTCCGAACACGTTCCCACCCCGTGCTAACCCCAGACAAAAACACCCCTCCGAACACGTTCCCACCCCGTGCTAACCCCAGACAAAAACACCCCTCCGAACACGTTCCCACCCCGTGCTAACCCCAGACAAAAACACACCTCCGAACACGTTCCAACCCCACGCCAACTGCTCTCAAGCCTGCCGCATGGGCTTAGCGTGTTTGTTTTTGTGTATCGAGCCTCAGAGTAAATGCATTCGGGAGTGGTGATTAAAAGCATTAAAGCACGGCAGAAAGTCCGATCGTAACGCCTGAGAGGAATTGAATCCCGCGGAGGCTCCCTGCTCCCTATGCTACCGTATGAACGGTGGGATACAGTACAGCCCTGGGATAGGAGATTAGGCTGTAGGAGCAGAGACATGCCGCATTACACCACAGGGCTGGGATGTGTGATTACAGCCAGTTAATGTGAGAGGGAGAACGACAGAGCAACCTGCTGTAAGGAAGCCTGTCGACTGCCAGCCGTTCTCTGCTTTCTGTCCAAATAACTGATTTATTCTGACGTGCTGGAGAGCCGACTATAATGTTCCGTCTGTTCTCCCTGTCTTTTCCGTCACTGTCCTTCCAGATGCAGATCTACCTGTACAACTCGGATGACTTTGACAGTCTCAGTGCGGCCATCAAGGAGAAGCGCATCATTGCTGCGATGGCTGTGTTCTTTGAGGTAAGACTGTCTTTGGGCTTTGTTGCTGTTTGAAGGGTTATTTTGGACTCACTTGTTAAAAAACACAATAGAACAAGGGTTGTGCTCATTAGAAAAGATGAACAGCAGTTATGGATACACTGATCGAAAGCTGCTTGCCCTCTTGAGTCACATCTAATCGCACATTGTTTATTCCTTTTGTCTTCTCTTCACTTTCATCCTCCCATATCTGTATTATGAAGTCTCCTCTTCTCTCACTGCCTCTTTCACTGGCTCTCTGTGTCTCTGTGTCTCTCTGCCTTTCTGTTTCATTCTGTCTCTTTTGCGCTCTGCATCTCTCAATCTGCCTGTATCTCACTTTGCCTATATGACTCTGCGTCTCTATTTCACTCTGCCTTTATCTCATTCTGTCTCTCTCTCTCTGCCTCTTCCACTCTGTCTCTGTCTCTCGGTCTCTCTCTTTCACTCTTCCTCACTTCCTCTCTTTCTTGGCCTTTCCTGCCTCCCTGTTTCACTCTTCGTCATTGTCTTCTTGTCTTTGTCTGCCTTTTTCTTCATATCTGTCTCCTTTTTTCACACTCACTAACATGAACACAAACACTTTTCTTATCCCCTAAGGAAGGTATCTGTCTGTCTGTCTATCTTTCTGTCTTGATTCGTCTGTGGGTCTAGTGGGCAAATGGACGCAGGTTAGCGAACAGGAGCACTTTTGAAGTTTGACAAATAGACGAAAGCCTTATGAATTGTTGCCACTCTACAAAATAATACTGTAAATAATGAGTTGTATGACACATTTGTCTACGGCCCTCTAGGCCCACTGAGATCATTCCAAATGTAATTCCATGATTAGAACAGTGCAAAAATGCTGAGTTTATGAACCCATAGCTGTTCCTGTACTGTTAAGTAACAAAATACTTTCACCCCTGAACAACATGTAAATTGTACTTCTGCTTGACAGTAACCGTTCACTCTGGACTCCATAGACTCTGGACACAGACCACATTCATTTATTGATTATTGCAATTTGTGCTCTTAAAACAATCACCCGGCACAACCGGAAGAGGACTGGTCACCCCCCTGAGCCTAGTTCCTCTCTAGGTGTCTTCCTTAATTTCAGGCCATGTTTCCACTGGTGCCAAACAATGGTGGTTTACCCTAAAGTCATGATTATTTTCATTTATTTCCACTGACATGGACCAGGGCCAGTGAGCCACTAGGCCATGACCGAGTAGCCCGGCTCTCACTTGGTGCCAAGTCGTTGGTACCAAATATATAGTGGAAACCGAAAAGTCTGGAGCCACCGTTAGCATAAGTCACCGGGGTAGCCCTGGTTCCTGGGTAAAGCACCAGTGGAAACGCGGCATTAGGGAGTTTTTCCTAGCCACTGTGCTTCAACACTGTTATTGCCTGCTCCTTGGGGTTTCAGGCCGGGTGTTTTGTATAAGCACTTTGTGACAACATCTGTTGTAAAAAGGGCTTTATAAATACATTTGATTGATTGATCAACTACGTTTCCATTATTTTTGCACCCGTGCGCTAATCAGGCATTGTCACCTTCCAGTGTCCACCCTACAGTGATCCCTGCCCAGATAATTCTGTTCTGTTGATGTGCTTTATTACCTCTAGCATTCAGAGCAGTAGACGGCGGCCAGGTACTTCCTCTCCCTGACAGAGAGGCAGGCTGGAACTGGGACACAGGTGTTCCTATGTAGGTTGTGGATAGACAGTGATAGACCTTGTGTGGATGAAGACCTGTATTCCACCGCTGTGTTTCCGACAAGGCTATTGCTTACAGCCATTAGCGTCAGCACGCACAGCCTCACACACAGGCACACACTGTATTCCACTGAATTGCATTTTTCAGAGAAAGAGGACATGCCATGCATACATGCGCGCACACACACACACACACACACATGCGCGCGCGCACATACACACACAAATCAATTTAGCATCTCTAATCGATGACAAGGACCAGCGTTTAGGCTCCCAGAGGGTGTGGGAATGGCCACTAAGGCTTTCATATTATTATCCACATTCAGCACTTAGTTAGACTATCACTCTCATTGGACTGACCTGAATTAGAGAAGAGGAGGAAGAGGAGTGAGTGGTCCCAATGTCCCAACACCGTTTTGTACCCTCCTTAAGTTTAAATGGGACATTAGTAATGCGTGTTTGTAGTAGCACTGTAACGGCTGTGCTGGTCTGTTCTTGTTTTGTTGTCATCAGGTGGGGCGGAGAGACAACCCAGCCGTGGAGCCCATCATCCAGGGACTGAAACGGGTTGTGCATCACGGTGAGTAAACACCACTCACACCACTACTGTCACTAACACACGTCGCAGTTTTAGATAAATCAAAATGGCCTCTGTTTATATGGACAAATTATTTTTACATTGACAAAGCAAGTTAAAGCAGCAATAAAAAAAATCATTGTCACATTTCAGTTGTGCTTTTCATTCGGTTGTGGTGTTATACCCACCTTAGTTCTATACCGACCTCGGTGTTATACCCACCTTAGTTCTATACCGACCTCGGTGTTACACCCACCTTAGTTCTATACCGACCTCGGTGTTACACCCACCTTAGTTCTATACCGACCTCGGTGTTACACCCACCTTAGTTCTATACCGACCTCGGTGTTACACCCACCTTAGTTCTATACCGACCTCGGTGTTATACCCACCTTAGTTCTATACCGACCTCGGTGTTACACCCACCTTAGTTCTATACCGACCTCGGTGTTACACCCACCTTAGTTCTATACCGACCTC
>JACXGJ010004562.1:0-44543 GCA_016801105.1 Esox niger
CCCTCCACTCTACAGCCTCAATCATCTATCCCCACCCTCCACTCTACAACCTCAATCATCTATCCCCACCCTCCACTCTACAGCCTCAATCATCTATCCCCACCCTCCACTCTACAGCCTCAATCATCTATCCCCACCCTCCACTCTACAACCTCAATCATCTATCCCCACCCACCACCCCAACCTTCTTTTCCACCCCCTATACTTCAGCCTCACCCCACACCCTTGCAGACACCCTACATCGTTAACCCTCTACCCTGCATCGTCTACCTTCCCTCTTCTGGCCCCCCACCATCTACATTTCTGTCCGTCTGTCTTAAATATGAGCAGCAGTAGTATATTAGCTTTCTTTATCAGATTAGTTTGTTTAAAAGCACATGTCGGAGCAGATTTGAGCTAATCCAATCTCCTGGGTTCATATTCGTAAAGGGCACCATTTCAACTTGGTAACTGTAAGATTTCCTATGCACGCCATCTTATAAAACCATTTTGGTAGTTGATATTCAGACTTGCCTTGTTCAGGTGCACAATTAGGTTCCAGGCATAATTCCCTGAAGTTGCAAGCTCAAGAAGCTATGGAATTAAACCACTTAAAACCCACCTACTTGTTTCATTCAATAGAGTTTTCAGTACATTTATCTCTAAAGCCATCCCCTTTAATAAGCTGTACATCTAATCATTTCAATTTCGTTGACAGGCTAAGTAGAAAACGAAAATGTGTGTACAGTGCCTAACTCAGTTACTGGAACTCTTGGTTAATATGAGCAAAAAAGGCTAGAATGTAATTGTAGAATTAAGTTGTTAAACAACTTAAGCTTTCATTTAATTTCTGACATAAAATTATTAAGGAGAAGAAAATAATTATTTATCATAAGAAATACATCTTTTTCTCAAAAATGTCTTGATTATTGGTTCCCCTGCATTTAGTGCCATTTTTCACCCTCCTCTTGTCTAGATAACAGCACTGAGAACACATAGAGTGAGATCTGAGACCAATCATCCATGCAGCATCTCTCCTGGTCCTTCAGTCTTTGATCCTAGTTCGTTGAATCTCCTCTTCAGCATATTCAACATGTCTTCAATGTATTTCAGGTCAGGGGTTTGCGATAGCAATGGCAAAAGCTTGAGTCTGTGGTCAGTGAGAGATTTCTGTGTGGATCTGGAGGAATTATTTGGATTATTGTCCAGCTGGAAGATTTACCTTCTTGAAGAGGCAGTCAGATTTTTAAATCTCTGGGTAGTTGACAAGACTGAAAAGGTTCCCAGGACACAACATCACATATTCACCACCATACTTCTTTCAGACTTACCGTTGATCATCCCTCTTATACCAAACCCTCTGTGGCTTGAAAAAACTCTACAATTGTCTCATCTGACCATAGAACCAGGCTTCAAATGAAAATTCCAATGATGTTTAACAAACTCCAGGCGCCATTGTTTGTCTTGGTGAGAGTAGAGGCTTTCATCTGGCAAGACATTTAAATAGCTTGTTGGCATGGTTGTGGCATCTAATTGCAGTTTTGGAGACTACAAGATTCAACCAACTTCTGAAATTTCCCAACTACATGGATAACATTTCAACCTTTTGAACCATGTGTGTGGAGGACAAATCCATTTAATGTTCCATGCAGGTACATAACAGCTACAGTTTAGTTTCCCTAGTAAGGGAGATAGATAGGTATTTTCAAGTATGTAGCAGTTCTTTTACAACCATTGCATAATTTATCAAGGTTAGTAACCTTTTGTCTCATTTCATTTGTGTGTTCTCTGACCTTCTCTTGTTGATAGATGACTAAGAGGATATGCCATGGTTCAACCTCATATTGACAACACAGTGAAGTATGAGTTCGTAGAGTTCCTAAAGACTGGTGAATTTTTTTTTAATCAATTCTTTGAACTCCTTAAAACAAAGGTTAGATTTGTCATTTGAAGGTAAAATGTAGCTACGTCTGCCCTTTTTATTTTAAATAAAAAAATATGTTTGTTTGCCAAAAAATTAATGTACAATTGTACATAAAACATTAATAAAATAATCCACAAACACTCTCAGAATTGTCCAACCACACATATGGGGTGATCTTTTAACCACACATGAGGTGATGAATAAAAAAATTGATCTCTGTGGAAATCATATGATTTAACTCCAATGAAAAACCTGACTGGTAAATAGTAACAGGCCAACCATGAAATCGAATTGTAGATAGCATGCAAGAGCATAATGCCATGTGTCATTAATGAACAATATTATATTATATACATACCAAAGATTAACAAAATATTCCTTTAACACAAGGTAAATATTTATACATTATACATGTACATATTATATATATTTTCAGCATTATATTGTTTCACATCATGAAATTAAAATGGATTTAATCACATGCTTTTAACACTAATGTAAAAAACACCTAGAAAATATTTGATAGATTTTTTGTTTGTATTTTGCATCACAAACCGTGATGCATATAAGCATCCCCATAGCATGATGCTGCCACCACCATCCCTTACGGTAGGGTTAGTGTTCTCTGGGTAATGTGTGTGTCAGTAGTGAAATAGGGAGACAGGAAGCAGGCGGAGGGACAACAGAGGACTATAATAAGGAAACCTAAAAGATCAAACAAGACTCGGGAATGCAGCATCATAACTAAATAGAATACAAATAATGCCTGGCAAACGCATGAGAGAAGGAGAAACTTAAATAAGGGCAGTGATCAAGAACCCGACAGACAAAAAAGGGCATTGGGTCTCACGGGCACAACAGGCTTGCCATGGCAAGACGTGGCAGTGTGGTGATAGGCTTGCGCCACTCATAGCCCTTACCAGTAAAGCCAAAAGCCAAAAAGTTCTCGTAAGACCATAGAATTGTCTTTCACTTAGTGTCAGGGCCTCCCACATGTCTTCTCGAATACTCTTTGATGTAATATTTTCTCAAGGGTGTCTATCGAAATACAATACCCCTTTACTGAAGAAGGCCACTTTTGTGAATCACCCGGGCAAATGTTACAGTGTGCACAGTTTCTCCCAGTTCCGTTGTGGAAGGCTATACCTTCTTTAGAGTTGCCATAGGTCTGTTTTGGGCCACCCTGGCCAGTGCAATTCCTTCCAGATCCTTGGATGTTCAGGATGGCCTGCTCTAGTGCATTTTTTTCAATTTCTTAATAATGGACTTAACTCTGTTCAGGGGGAAAGTCACTACTTTGGATATGTTTTTATATCCTGCCCCTGATTTGCGCTTTTGAGGAACCATATTCCACATTTGCTTTGATTGTTGCTTTGTCTTCATGATGTACTTTTTTGTCAAGTATGGTACTCACCAACTGTGGCACGTCCAAGAGACAGTTATATTTAACCTTAAATCATATAAAACAACTTTGTTGCACAACAGGTGAACTCCATTTAATGAATGATGTGACATCTAAAGACAATAGCACCAAAGCTCATAGGACAAACGCAGTTTTAAGTGAGGAACAGAAGCATTCAATATGCAGTGGTCTCTTAATATTAACCCTTATGTTCCTCACAGAAAACCTTGAAAGAAAAAGGTGCAGTGGTTTCTTAATATTTTTCCAGGGCTGTATACAGTGAGGAGAACAAGTATTTTATCCATGATGTCCTTACACAGCTCTCTGGTCTTGGCCACTGTGGAGAGGTTTGAGTCTGATTGAGTGTGTGGACAGGTGTCTTTTATACAGGTAACGAGTTCAAACAGTTGCAGTTAATACAGGTAATGAGTGGAGAACAGGAGAGCTTCTTAAAGAAAATCTAACAGGTCTGTGAGAGCTGGAATTCTTACTGGTTGGTAGGTGATCAAATACTTATGTCATGCAATAAAATGCTAATTAAATATTTAAAAATCATACAATGTGATTTTACGGACATAATCAGCACTCCTAGTATTAGACATTTCGAACACAAAGGTTAATTTTTACATTTGAAAAAACCCACAGTCATTGTGTCACGCTTTACCAAATCAGCTTCATGGGAATATGCTCGGACTGTGTTTCCCCATCCCTAATACCAACACAGTTGATAACTGCATTGGATACCATAAAATCATAAAAGGCCTTTATTAGTGGACTAGTATGTTTTTGGCGTATGTGTATATATATTAATTGAAACATCATTAGAGATCTTTGACAAGCTGGACAGTTGTCCACGATAGTGTAACATTATGTATGACTGGGGAGCATTAAGATAGGATTTTGGGGCTTTACAATACATTGACTGACTGGAGATGTTCAAGCTATTTCTTATTCAACAAATGTCCACCATTCACCTTCTTTGGTGATATAACTCAGGGTTTGATTGAATCTTTATTGCCAAGAGGGGTGAATGAAACACTTGTGACCCCCCCCCCCCCAGGCCATAGGGAAGAGGGGAAAGGTGGGTACAATTCACGGGGGCCCATGGCACGGCAGGGCCCGCCGATTGTAATAATGTCTATGTCATCTATAAGTGGGGGGGCCCAGGTGTATGTCTTTTCAGGGGGCCCTGGATTACTGGCAACAGCCCTGCCTCCCCCACAACCACTCTTAAGCTCTCTAAACGCCCTAAAGCTCCCCAAACCCCGACACAACTCATCTGCCTCCCAACCTGACCCCCCCCCCAGCTCCCATGCCCCCTGAGAGGCTATAAGGCTGTGTAGGGGGTAACGTCTCAGGGATGAGGCAAAACATAAAGACCCTGATTTTAATCGACACCCTTTAAGTTATCTGCAAGATAATTATGGCCAACAGCTGTAAAGGGTACAGCTTGTAACAATGGCTCCCATTAATATTCTCAATGAGCCGTAAACATTGAGGAGAGCCTGACCACAGTCTATAGGAGACTATAGGAGAACGGCTCCAGTTGGGCAGAAGTCATGGACAAAACCAACAGGAATCCACACAAAAACAATATGAACACACATGAACACACTTCACGCACACATACACTCAGTGCACACGCACGCACACACACACACACAGGGGCGCGTGCTCAGACACACACACACACACCTACACACAAATGTTGGAATAACTTGAATGGTGAAAAGAACATGGTATCAAGCATATTACTTGTTCAGATTTTTTTATAGGAAGCTGGGTCACAGCTCCTTTATATGACCTTCTCTTCCTTTGCCTTAGAGCTACAGCGGACCCCGCTGTGCCATAAAATATCTGCATCACATTTTGGTAATAATTCAATAATTAATCATGAATTAATTAACATCAAGCATCGTTTTGACTTAAGAGTACATCTGTTTCCCTGTGTGTGGGTGTCTATGTGTGTATGTGTGAGAGAGAGGGGTAAGAGAGAGAAAGGGAGCAATGTCGTGTGCACTTCTGTTCATGGCTTTGCTTGTCTTCAGGATATGAATTAGAAAATGTGCGTAGTTTGTTTTTCCTCGCGAAATCCATTAAATATTCAACACAGTATCACAGGTTTTCATTAAACAGACACAGATTGCTTATTAGAAATGTGTGACATGCACAGGAAAAAGGCATTTTTTCTGTGCAGGACAATATTTTCAAATTTGCATCAAAATAAGAAATCTGTGTGCAGGACACACATGTTCATTTGTTGAAAGAGATCTGTTCACAGGACACGTTTTTTTCCAGATATGTCCCAATGGAATAAATGTATGTAATAAATGTTTGGTAAGCATTAAGTTTATGGTTAGGTAAGGGTTATGGTTAGGGTAAGGTGTAGTTATGGTTAAGAGTTAAATTAAGAACATGTTAGCCTGTTAGCAATGGAAGCTCCGCCCTCATCCTGGTTGTAAAGCATGGTGTGTCAACCAATCACATGATTTTCTTCCCGCACCTCATGAAAATTGTGTCCTGTACACGGGAAAAAATGTGTTTACTTGTCACAAATTTGTAATAAGCAAATCGTATCTATTTCACAGAAACCTGTGATACTGTGCTATAAATATTTAATGTAGCGGGATAAATGCTGAAAGAACCTGACCCCCAATCCTGGCCATGCAACAATTAGGGGGCTTTTACCCGACAGCAACCTCCACACTCATAACAAATTCAGCCTCAACGTGTAGAATAAATTGAAATATGATATGGGACATAGATCTGATGGGTAGAATGCACACCAACATGTTTATGAAAAGCTATATTCTAAAATATCCGTAACCAGCCTCCACATTTTAAGGTAATACCGAAAGAGGAGTCCTTCTATTGGGATCCAGTGATTCTATTTGACATTATATGCCTGGGTACCTTGGCAATAAGGACACAACATTGCAGCATATTGGCAGGCTCATTTGCTTTTCATAGCAAGCGTTGTGTCCAAAAAAACACCGCCCCCTGGGAGTAACACGTGTACAGGGACCGCGGGCGCGCCGGCCCCAGCAGCAGGTGGGCCATTGCTGCCTAATGAACACGGCAATCTGTTACTATTGCGGCGGTGCTTTTCACCAGACAATTAGGCGACTAAGCGTGTCATTATTCCGGGCCAACAAGAAGAGGCTCTCCTCTAATTTCATCTTTTCATTCCTGTTTACTCACCCACACTCCCCTCATTAATGAGAGATTTTCCAGTCTATGCTAATTGGTTTCAATAACATTCATTTTAGTTGAAAGGGAACGATTCTGTTAATTGAGGAGCGGAGGGGGGAGAAAAAAGGGCTTCTTTTCATTTTCAAGTGCGTCCGCGAGACGACGCTTTTGAAAAAGCGCTCAACAGGTTCGCGGCTAATGAAATTAAGTGACGCCGGCCGTGGCAAAAAGGAAAGCCCCAAATTAAAAGTAATTTATTTTCATTGAGGCATGTGGCACTGTTCGAGCACAATTAATGCTTGGCGCACAGACAGGGAAAGAGGGATGGAAGAAAGAAAGAAAGGAAGAAAGAAAGAAAGGGAAAGGCACACCGGTGCTTTGGTTGGTGGATGGCCACAGGGACAACGCACACTCACTCCTCATCCACAAAGCAGTGGGGTTGTCAATCAGATGCGGTCAGTTGGCTGCTTAATGAGACGGTCCTTTTTTTGTCATTTCAGTGAGGAAAGGACGCTTCGGCAAATGGCCTTTCTCAATTGTGTCGGCTGTGGTCGATGACACGGAAAAGGATAAGGGTGCTTAACTCATCATCACATCCATGGGCTGGTTGTGAAGGCATCTAGAGACCCCTTGGTGAGCACGCAGGTGTCCCAAATATCTATGGTGTATATATAGTCCATAAGGCTCCGGTCAAAACGAGTGGCCTATTGACGGAATGGGGTGCAATTTGGGATGTAGACACTGTCTGCAGTAGAAAACTCAGGTGGACAATCATGAATCAACCTGTCTTGTCAACATCCCCCACATATCACTTGAGGTGTGGGAGGGTTAACCCAATAATGTGAGTCATCAATAGGCATTACCTCAGAGTAACCTGCCCATCAGCAATGCTGGCTAGATATACTTTCCTGTTTTTTTGTTGTTGCCAGTGATAGGCCACCACCACCCCTATGTAAAGTCTGACTCATATTCACTCTATGAAGACCAGTGATTCTGCAGCCAGTAGAAGATCAGTTGACTTAATTTACATAGCATTTGCATTATGTCAGGACATGAGCTACAAATAGGTATGCGTGTGTGCCGTAATTAAAACCAACCACGCTTTTCAAAAACACAGGCTTGCATCATAATTGAGTCATTGACTGCTTGGATAAAGGAGTGGAGGAAAGATGTCTGTTTTTCAATGTGTTCTGAGATGTTTTCTAATTGTCTCTCAATCTCTATAAGCCAATCACAGATGTTTAAATAACTAGGTACTCTCATTATTTTGTCCATTTTTGCACTTGGACCTTTTTTTGTAAAAGAAAAATCTTTGTCCGTAAGACAAAAGATTTTCAGTAAAACATAGATGATGATATAAAATCTGTTGGAAGCAAGGGGATCTGTGTTCTGTGATGGAAGTCATGTTCACCGCCCTCGAGCGGAGCCAAGCCAATGACGGGTAGTCCCTCTGAAATACTGTTATGAGAAGGTTGTCACAGGCAGGAGATGGGCAGCTGACAAGGTTCAGACAGACACTTTTTGTTAACCAAGGTAGCTCTCTTTTTCTCCCTCTGTCTCACCCTTTTGTCATCTGACTCTCTGTCTCTCTCTCTCTCCTTCTGTTTCTCTACACTCTTGCTCGGCAGTTCAATTGAGCCAAGAGAGCAAACGCCATCCATCTATCTGGAATTCAGCATTTTTCTGTCCAGATAAAGGAAGAAGTGAAAATTCCAGAAAATTGAGAAGGCCTGTCATTAGTGCATACATGCCAATTAATGTCCGTCTCTCCGTGTGAAGTGGTGCACCCACTAATTGATGCATAGGGAAATGTATTCCTGAACGCCGGGATGTAAGAGCACCTGAGGTTGCCAAGGTTACCAAATTGAATCCTCCCTCAGACATCCCTAATCTGCATAATTCCATCATATCATTCAGTGCATTTCAAAGTGAGTTTGATGAATGGCACCTTCAGAAGATAATATTTCTGCTTGGATGTAATAAATCTTCTGGAAAGTGTTTGGAATATGATACACCAGTGGCACGAAGAAGACACCCACCGACGTTTCCCTCCTCTCACTGTCCTCTGGCACTGTGACTGAATGAGGTTATGGCAACAGGAAGTGCCCGCTTTCCCCCTCTTCTCCAGTTGGAACAATTTAGTCATTTCCTGTCTAAAAGATGGTTCTATTATTCATTAGCAGCTTCCCCAAGTAGCATGGCTCAACGTAACACATGTTCAAGGAACAAATGTACCTATACAGACAGTGGATACTTGTCGAGAGTCCATTGTTCACTCAGTAAAGGATTATGGGAGTCAGTTTGGTCGAAGCAAAGCCTTGGGGTGTGTATGAGAGAGTGTAGGTTGTGAGGGCTTGGGTCTGCTGAGAACTGCCTGGCCCAGACACCTAACTGTCCTATTGATTGCCATCCTCACATCCATCCTGGCCTGCCCCAACCTCAAGACAGGAAGGCCTGGAGTGTAGTGATGCGTAATAAATCCCTATTTTTAAAATAGCCCTAAGGTCATGGCCCTACATCCCCACACAACTCTGGTGACCCTGTGACCCTGGATGCGCTGCCATGTTCTGTGTGGTTTAATCCAGTGGCACTGTGGGTCACTGTTTCCTGTGTTGCCCTTTATTTATTCATAGTCATAATGTTTTTATGAAAAATAGCACCTTCATCGTTGCGGTGTTCAGTTCCTAATCAAGGTGTCACCTTATTGCAGCAACTCCCAGCGAGCTCGGGAGAGTTGAAAATCAGGACGTCTGTCCTCCGAAGCAAAATCCAATCATCCCTTCCCTGACTCGAACAACATTTGGCCAATGTGCACGACCCCTTATGGGCTTCCACGCATGATTGATGTGTTCGTTTGCTCTAAAACAGCACCTGTATTTACTATGCGTTAATCCTTGTTATTGAGGTAAAAGACCAGGATGTTGTTAAGGGAAATAAAGAGAGATGTTGATGGGACGTTTGTAGCTTTTCTAACCACGGAGGGGAAAATCCATCATGTATAGACTCTTTATTCTGTGCTTTGGTTTTCATTAGAGGATAAGTGTTAATATTAGAGGAAAAGTCGAAAAGCGTGTGTTTTTTCTCCCAGGGATAGCCTTGACTAATCACATTTGTTTACTAATTAGTTTTCCCCCATTATTAATGTTTTTAATAAGCTCAGAGTGAGGTGTGGTTGACAGTAATGAATGGCTGATTTTAGCAGGTGGTTATTGCTGCTCTGCGGCACCCAAATAAATGTGATCATTACTGACATACACACAGAAGGTTCCAAGTCTGACTTGAGATAACTAGACTCAACACTAACTTAAGTTTGTATGAAATCTTGACTTAAACAAGCCAATGTTTTGTTATCTCATCTCACCACTGAATCAGGCCCATTAAAACAGTGTATTGACTTATCGAATGGGTGAGTTGAACACATGAGTGATCTGACAGGATTAAATTCCTATTAAATTCAATTCACTTTTCTGGCATGACGCACTTGGGTACATCTTGTCAAAGTACAATCCCAGTATTTGAACAACTTAATAACAATTTTTATATATATATATATATATATATATATACATACATATACAGTGGTGCTAATAAGTTTGCATACCCTGGTAAAAATATATATATTTTGGCATTGATTTTGATAATATGACTGATCATGCAATTATCACATTGTTGCTTGGCTCCTTATAAAATCATAATGATAACAGAAATCACCAAAATGGCCCTGATCAAAAGTTTACACACCCTTGAATGTTTGGCATTGTTACAGACACACAAGGTGACAAACACAGGTAAATATGGCAATTCATTTCCCACACCTGTGGCTTTTTAATTGCAATCAGTGTCTGTGTCTAAATAGTCAATGTGTTTGTTAGCTCTCACATGGAAGCACTGAGCAGGCTAGATACTGAGCCATGGGGAGCAGAAAATAACTCTCAAAAGATCTGTGTAACAAGGTAATGGAACTTTATAAAGATGGAGAAGGATATAAAAAGATATCCAAATCCTTGCAAATGCCAGTCAGTACTGTTCAATCACTTATTAAGAAGTGGACAATTCAGGGATCTCTTGATACCAAGCCAAGGTCAGGTAGATCAAGAAAGATTTAAGCCAATACAGCCAGAAGAATTGTTCAGGATACAAAGAAAAGTAGAAATACAGGCTGCTCTGGAATAAGACAGTGTGGTTGTTTCAAGGAGCACAATATGACGATTCTTGAACAAAATTTAGCAGCATGGTCGAGTTGCCAGACAGAATATTTTACTGCGCCAATGCCACAAAAAAGCCTGGTTACAATACGCCCGACAACACCACGACATGCCTCAAACCTTCGGGCACCCTAATTTGGAGTGACCATAGGCAGAAATTCAGAGGGGGACGGGGGACATGACCCCTCCGTCCTGGGGAAAACTATGATGTGTCCCCCAATATATAAATAGCCAAATTACTATGTAATTTCAGTAGTAGTAAGAAGACGCAATGAAAGAAGAATTCGTGCTGAATACTGACACTTAAAATCGGGTTTAAGTTTTAAAAAAATTGCGACACCCCCGTCCTTTGCCACACAGTGGTTTGAGCCACTGCACCCAGCCCTCAGCAGTGGAACATTGTGCAGGTACAATGCGTGTGTGGGAATCTGACAGTGTGACATTGGTGGTTGACTTTCAGTAAGTAGTTCAAACAACGGATATGTGAGTATATCTTTACTCCTACCACTCAATACAATAAAAAACCTTTCTAACCTTCACCAGCCCTAATTTTCTCTGCATTGAACGACAGGTCACTAGTTATGTTAGCTAGCATTTAGCTAATGTTTGCTAGCAAGCTACAGTAACATCAACCAGCTTTTCCAGCTGTTTGAATTTAAGTCAATGAGAGTAGCTTGCAGTGCCGTGAATGTTGTGTTCCTAAGTGGCAGTGTTCGTGTTTACATTCTGAAAGGCACTCAGTGCACATATCAAACGTGGGGTTAATCCAGTCCGTTTTTTTATGTTGATACTGTAGGGTTCACAAGCTAGCTGAATTTGCCGAGCTACAGTAGCAAGCAAACCGATGGTGCAATCTAAAACAGTATTACCGCACTTTGGTGTGCCCCTCATAAATTGCTCTTGAGAAGATTTTATGTAACTGACCCCGATCCAAACATGAGTGACAAGACCAAAATAGAGCTTTTGGTCACAACCATAAGCGCTATGTTTGGAGAGGGGTCAACAAAGCCTTTAGTGAACAGAATACCTTACCCATTGTGAAGCATGGTGGTGGCTCACTGACGTTTTGGGGGTCTGTGAGCTCTAAAGGCGTTGGGAATCTTGTGAAAATTGATGGCAAGATGCAGCATGTAATAAGAAAATGAAGGCAGACAATTTGCATTCTGCACAAAAGCTGCACATGGGATGCTCTTGGACTTTCCAGCATGACAATGACCCCTAAGCACAAGGTCAGGTTGACCCTCCAGTCGTGACAGCAGAAACAGGTGAAGATTCTGGAGTGGCCATCACAGTCTCCTGACCTTAATATCATCAAGCCACTCTGAGGAGATCTCAAACGTGCGGTTCATGCAAGACGACCAAAGATTTTGCATGACCTGGAGCCATTTTGCCAAGATGAATGGGCAGCGATACCACCTGCAAGAATTTGGGCCTCATAGACAACTATTACCAAATACTGCACACTGTCATTGATGCTTAAGGGGGCAATACACAGTATTAAGAACTAAGGATATGTAGACTTTTGCAAAGGGGTCAGTACATTTTTTTCTTTGTTGCCACGTTCTTATGTTTGTGCCATTCTGTTATGGCCTACAGTTGAATGTGAATCCCATAAGAAATAAAATACATCTTTAAAAATGGTACATATATTACCAATTCTCCAAGGGTTTGCACATTTTGAGCGCAACTCTATGCATACATATACGTATATTTCTTGGGGGGGTTGGGGATAATCAATAGATAAAGTAAGTATACAATACATTATCAAGAACATATAAATACATACAAAAACAACAACAGAGAACTGAACAAACTAATTCCTCTCTCTATTGCAGAGCCTGTAACCAGTACAATTTTCATTCTGAAAGTGTAATTCAAGTTTAAGTCATGATCACACACAAGTGCACAAGAACACACACACACACACACACACACACACACACACACACACACACACCCATAGGCAGACTCTGTGACACATTAGGTCAGCAGTGAAGCCACAGGAGTTGGCTCTACGCTGGCTTCAGGTTTGACGTGTGCTCGCAGCTGAAGTTCAGGCCCTCTTTTGTAATCATTATGTATATATATTCCTGCTACGGGCCTTCTTAATTTGGGCACGGCTCCCTCTCTTTGTGTTTGAGATAAAGGGAAGCTTCCGATCATTTCTCGGTGAGAGATAGCGAGGCCCTCCAAGCGAGACAGGAAATTACAGAGTAAGTGCCTTTCTGGGTGATAGTGAAATTAAGGGAGGACTGTATCGCTGCTCTAATTAAATGCCAGGTTGCAGCGCCACGCTATCAGGAATCTCACTGGCTAACCCACTGACAGAGGCCTCGGTGTACACACACACACACACACACACACACACACACACACACACACACACACACACACACACTCTCTCTGTTCCCTTTTTGTCTCCTGCTTTCTGTCATACGCACGCATGCAATCCATTTAAATTCCATTTACATTTTACTCATTTAGCAGAGGTTCCTATCCACAATGACTTACACTTGTGAGTGTATAAAAATATTTTCTCACTTTATTACTAAATGCCTGTATATGGTTTATATGTATTTCAGCCTTATTATATTTACCCTCCAATACCCACACACACACAATCCTTTGGCACATAAAGGCCAACATGGTGCCAAGGTTAAATCATTGTTCTGACCTCTGACCCCAAGCTTGTGCCACTGAATAACACAACGCCTTGCCCCATTTCCTCTGAATACAGACCTAAAACAAACATGGAAAGTGGACAGAGAAATGTTTAGTCTTTATTTTCAAGACAAACGAACAATAGTAATTTTGTTGCTAATTGCATATAGTTTCCAAAGGGGAAACAAAAGGAAATAGAAAGTAGAGAGGAAATTAGCAGATGAGAAATAGGCGAAGTCAGACCCGAGCTTTTAATCATGTCGTTGCTTACTGCTTAATTTATTATTATTTTGTGACAGCCGTTCTCACGGCCTACAAATGCCTCGCTGTCTCTAATGACAGCACATGTCGTGGCAATCTCTCAATCAGATCATCAGGCACATTATGAAGTTAATTTTAAATGATTGACAGTCTTTTATATGCATGTCGCTAATCTTTTGTAATTTTATATTTTCCTTTTTTGAGGAAATGGAGGAAGAGGAATAGAGTGCCAGGTGTTGAGTGGAATGACAGTAAGAACATTGAAAAGAAAAGGGAAAGCACTAGAATATTATGCCTTTAGTATCTGTAACTGTTGATTGTGTATTGAACCTGATATTTGTTATTAATTCAGTGGTATTTGTTAATTTACACACAAGTGTATGCAAAATAAATTTTGGTTTAATAAACGTATATGAAAATACTTGTAGTAGTGTATTTAACTTAATAATGTTTGTAATTTGCCATTTAAGTTGTCTGACATGATTTGCCCTTAAACATGTATCAACTCTAACATGTCCATTCATTATAGCCCACAGAAGAATTTCCTGGTCTCAGACACAGAGTGAAATAAATTAATAGAATCTGTTCCATTAAATGGCTGACGGACAATAAACTCTCATTTAAATATGAAATGTATTGATGTCATAGGCTGGCTTGACTTTATAACTGAACTTGAATATGTTGTCCAAAATGACAGACACTCGTTTTCCCCACTCCTCCGTCAATTTATCAGCCTTCCATCTGGAGACATGCCGGAGTGGAGAGTTGTCTGGCTGAATGAGGGATAGGTTGTGACCCATGGGACGGTGATGCAGAGGGAGAAGGACAATCACCGAAAGAGTCCCCCAGCTGTCACCCTGCTGATCTCTGTCAGAGGTGTGTCTGTGTGTGTATGTGTGTTTTGCGGCAGTGCTGATTACTCAATTACAGAACATGGGGTTCTCCTAATGGTGTCCTGGTATCCTCAGTGATGTATCGCCTGTTTGGGCTGGTCGGACAGAATAAAGGAGGGCTAAAGAGGGTCGTAGCTGCTTGAACGACCACCTAGCAAAGGCATCATGGGCAGAGGCCAAATACTGCAATGTGCATGTCTGGACATCATCTCAAATCTGTTACGTTTTACATGCACATTTTGGCCACTGTAATAGTAACAGTTGTATTGTCATAGATCTTACGATCGGCGCATTCAATTAGCATGCAGCGCCCTACGTAATTATTTGCACCACAGGTAAGGATTAACAAAAAAAGTAGTCGTTTATCGGCTTCAGCTTAACTTCAATTGAAAGAAAATAGTTCAAAGTACAAAGAATTATTGGCTCCCCTAAAAGGTCTAATTAACAAAATGTTATTGATGCATAAGATATGATTTTGCCTTTTGTAGTTAATCTGAATCTTCATCTTTTTCACTGGTGTGTAAATATGAGGGGCCACACAAGCTTAACTCCCAATTATCATGGGAAACGTGAACAGAGAACACATAAATGAAATGAGACAAAGGGTAGTTGACTTTTATATATCAGGTACTGGCAATAGAAATATACAACTGTGATGAAGGTGGCTGGATAAGGATGTATGTGTATGAATTAAAAACAATCTCAGAAGACTGAAATTTGCAGACGTTGGTTACATCATGGGGTCATAAAATCTATAAAACTATATATAGTCTCCATCTTCATGCCAATAAGTATTTTGGAATAGTTGCCAGAAAAAAGCTATCTGCCATCACCAAACCACAAATGTAAGTGACTGGAGTTTGCTAAATGTCATTGGAACTGTGATGGTTTGTTCGGACAAAGACTGATATGTTTGTCCAGAAACACCAGAGGAAAGTTTGGTGTAAAAGGTAGTGATCATGCAGAAAGTATGACGGTGGATCTGTTCTGTGGTGAGGCTGTTTTACTTCTAAAGACCCAGGGAACCTTGTTAGAACACATGGAAAGACATACTCCATCAGGAACATGGAGATTTTAGGTGCAAACCTGTCAGCCTCTGAAGAAAGAATCTGGAGAGTTTCTGTATAGAGGAAAGGTTTCATGACTCAGAGTTGTTGTATTGGCAAAGAAAAGATCCTCAAAATATTGCAGGGCTGCCAAAAATAATGGATTGTAATAGCATGTTTTTAATAGAAATGTTCTTGATGGCTATGTATTTTTTTTAAACAATTCTTTTTCACAAGTTTGGTTTCATTCGATTTTTGGAGTGTAAGTCCAAGCTTATTACAACATGTATTCTCTTATTTAACTAGGGGCAAATAATTCTGGAAGGAATTTTAGGTAAGAGTAACACTGCTCTTTAACTAAAAAGTACTTTAAAATGAAGCTTATTGTGGGTTATTATGGCACTGTTCCATAATAAAAAGGGCCTAATTGTTAATTGCATCTAGAAGTCGCAATCGATAAGAGTGTTGACAAAAATGATGCACATGTAGAATGTCTGGAATTAAACGAGTCGATATGAAACACATTGAAGGTAACGATTAAGGTACTTGGACATAAAGCAACACAGTTTGACATAGAGGAACAATTACATACTTGAAACAAGGAACAACGGAACACTGAGGAACATTAAATGGTTGAACATAGTGTATGTGTGTTCCCGAGTGAATGGGAGAGGAGTGAACTGGAGCAAGCGCCTGTTCTTCCCTGATTTGTTTGACTGTGCTGCACATTGGGGCCCTCGGCCAACAACTCCCCCGTCAGGGGCCTCCACTAACTGTTCAGTTTGAATAATGAATTGGAGTGTGATAATATGTGTGATCTTCCGAATGTGAAAATCACATTATGTCAGACATTGAACATTACCAATTACAGATACTGATGCTGTTTCTTAATTTGATACAAGAACGTTATGTATGAAAGGACAAGCTTCTAGTGGAGTGAAACTTTAAAATGTCTAATGTTTGTAATTTCCATTTTATCAACCCATACAAAACATGCCTATTAATAAAACTCCACATAATAACTTACATTCTCTGTTTCTACAGTCAGTAGATGTATCACACCAGGACGAATATTAATATGCTGCACTGGACCAAATTATGAGCTGGTTCCACCAACTGGAAAAATGGCACCAATGACCCCAGGGAAAAATGTGAGTCTGGAGCCATGTAAACATCTATCACACTCAGAGTACGTACTGTGTTGCTTAACGCACTGTGTCCCAGCCACTCTTTTGCAATACAGCCTCATTTGACCGTTTCGATTTTATAGGATTTCAAGGCTTAAGCAGACAGGCAGATCACAAAAGAAACACTCACAGCAGAGGTAATGCTGAGACATAAACCAAAGCAGGGAGGCAAACAGAATAGCTGTCCGAAGCACAGATGGACACAGAGATAGATACCCCACTGGATGTGAACATCTGAAGCACCGTGTAGTCATTCCCACATCCCGCGGGAAGAGAAAGCCCAGTGACCGGGGAGGGCCAATTGAGAGGGAGCTGGGCCCACATTCTGGGATTTTCTTATCAATTAAACATCTGATCTCTAAACAGTGTTCTGTTCCAAAACGTAGAATATACCGCCTTCCGTGGGAAACAAAGGCTTGCAGCCTAACTTGATTTAGCTATAACATACGTTGGTCACAGCGGTGAGTTGTATCTCCAGCTGCATTTTTACATACTGAATTTGTTAATTTAAAAAGTTTTTAAAAAGATTACAATAATAAATGTATATTACCCAGCAATGACCTGGTAGAAATGGTGGATAACAACCTTGCTGACTGACAGAATATTTTTTTCATGTGCCTGTTGGTAGAAAGCAGTTTATTTGACAGCCAAGGTCTTTTAATGAATAAATGCTATGATCTTTAACTATTTGAGCCTGTTAGACTAGACAATTGGATATTGCTCATTGTTTTAGGCAACTTCAACCACAAAATAATCCCTCATTATTGCGGAATAAAAACACTCAACCCGAGGGTTAGCTCCGGCTTCAGAAATACTATTTTGCTGGTCGGTTTAATGTGAAGATACAACTATTTATCCGTGTGTAGATAAACAGATAATCAGCAGGAACCCTCCAGATAACTAAAGAATACATGAAATACACTGTATAAAAGCTGTTGTACATTTTTTATGACTTTTTGAGAAGGTGAACTGGCAGCTTGCAGTGTGATATGGGCTGGTTTGGATTAAATGCCATGGCTGACATCAATGTAGCAGAGACCTGCTGTCTACACAGCCCAGTGTCAAATGCATAGAAATGCAGGAAATTAACACTAAAGACTAGAAACGTTCCCCTTGCTACAGAAACCACGTAAAAGGTTGGTCTATGAGTTGGGGGGCTCCTAAGTAAGATCTTAAATGTTGACCCGAAACGCTAGAGGCGTTACTGTCTGGAGCCGTGCAGAAGAGTGGGTATTCTGATGGGAGATGGAACGAAAGGAGGAGAAAGGATTTATAGTTCTCGGTTTGATTTGCTGTTCTAAATCAACCAGTGACGTTATAAGAAAGTGATCTGAAAATAAATCGCTGCGGAGGTGATATAAGCGCATTCTGCGGAATGATGACAGGGCTGCGATATTCCAGGTCTTCTGGCTTGTGTTTATTTTACGTGAGCATATAAAACATTTAATTGAACGGCTCAGTTAACTAGAATGAATCTAGTGAATACGTCGGGAGGGCCCGTAGCGAACTTATGTTTTGGTCCTCATTTCAAACACAAGCTATGAACACATTTCTCTTTAACGTGACTATTTTACGTTTGACTCGCCTACACAGATCGCATCGCAATAAACAGCGTGGAGATTAGCCTGTAGGCCTATACGTGTTTCCTGGTTTTTCTACATATCATCAAGTGAATAAAATAATATCTTGGTTATATTTTGGAAAATTTGCAGGTTCAATCTCACGGGGCATTGTGGAAAATTCCTAGCCTATTGAATGGTAATGAATACTTTGTGAGCCTCCACTATTTAACTAAATTGAGCTCAAGGAGATATAAAACAGACTTTGAAGGCGATATTCTTGTGTGGGAGGTTGGATCAGCAATGTGTCAGTCAACATCAACACATGCATACATTCTTCTTAGTTTAACATTCCCATCAATTAAATATAAAATATACACATTTGAGAAATGTTGGTGAAATGCATTTTTGTCACACATTCCGTGATCCCCCTAACAGATTGAATATTTTAGAAAAATGTGTTAGACAAAGATCTTAAAGAAACAGTTCAGGATGAATGCTTTTTTTGTATTATAGATTCTTTCCACCTCTCCCTGGAGAGCGATAGGAACCTCTGTTTTAACATCTCTTATCAAGCCGTTGGCTATTTTCTCTGTATTGGACGTTGGCCAAGGCAAGCATGTCATTTGAACATTACGGGAAATTAGATCTCACAATTTAATTTTTGCCCTATGGTTCTAACACAATGAAAATGTCGTCCAATGAATGAAGGAGTCAAACATTCTATCCCAGACTGTAAACCAAGGAAATAAACCGTTTTGACTAGGCAGGTGCTTGGATTTCTCTCCAACTCAAGACTATTTAAAGACATGGCAACTCACACTGTACATCCATTTAGAACACATATTACAAGGAAATATATACTGTAGATAAAACAAACCCCAATGAATGTGTGCATATAATTTGATTATTGTTCCACAATGTTTTAATCTCACTTGAAATAATTGTTTTGGCAATAAGAGAGAGACAAATCACCCAGACATCCTGAGTTGGTTGGACCAACTCAGGATGTTTTCATCTTGCTTAAAACTGTTTTTACATTTCTTCTGCATTCAGACACTGACTTTTCTGATAGTTAGTTCAGTGAATAAGGTGTATTTACTATTAACAGATTGTATGCTTGTCCTACCAATTTCTCCAGTTTATTCAGATGGATGCGCTAACTGTCAGTTGCTAATTTACCCCATACAATTGTGCAAGTTGGTCTGTATAGAGGGGTTGTATTTAAATAGCTCTCACTGAAGAAATATGAAAAGCGCATACATAACAATGAAAGCTTTTGAAAGGTGTATGCTTTGGGAACTATTTCAGACACAGTCCACACATAACAGCATTGACTAATGTGCACAACATTTACTCTACATTTTATGGCATTTACTACAAAATCTAAAAATATTCGGCGTACGTTTAGAAGCATGATCCCTGGAAAATGTGGGGTACAGGAGCTGACACATTACAAAGGGTTTGAGTGAGAGGAGTTACGGGATTCTCCAAGATGGCGCACAGCTCTCCAAAGTGGGCACTTTTATTCAACTGTAAGGCTATTGCCAACATCAGAGGAATCACTGACAGACATACACAATTTTGATTGACAGAGAACAACAAGCAAGCTGCAAAAAGACTGTGGCACTCACAGGGTGACAGTCATTTAAAATGTAACCTATTTTCTTTAGGTGAATCTCAAATAGGTCAATGTTAACAAATTAGGAAGGATATTTTCACTGATAACAACTAATGTCAAAGTCAGCTCTCAACCAGAGGTACCCTGACTACTGTTTTTTTTTCATCCAGAGGTACCCTGACTACTGTTTTTTGTCATCCAGAGGCACCCTGACTACTGTTTTTTTTTCATCCAGAGACACCCTTACTACTGGGTTCTTTCATCCAAAGATACCCTGACTACTGTTTTTTGTCATCCAGAGGCACCCTGACTACTGTTTTTTGTCATCCAGAGGTACCCTGACTACTGTTTTTTGTCATCCAGAGGCACCCTGACTACTGTTTTTTTCGTCCAGAGGTAACCTGACTACTGGGTTGTTTCATCCAGAGGTACCCTGACTACTGTTTTTTTTTCATCCAGAGGTACCCTGACTACTGGTTTTTTTTCATCCAGAGGTACCCTGTCTAGAAAAAGGAGAGAGAAGAGATACTAAAATTCACTTCTAGCTTTTTTGCCACACTAAATGCATTAAGAATGAATGAATTTCACAAACTGATCTTTTAACAAGGCACACATGTCAATTGTAAAGCATTCCAGGTAACTACCTCTTGCAGTTGGTTGAGAGAATGCCAAGCATGTGCAAAGCTGTCATCAAGTCAAAGAGTGTCTACTTTTAAGAATCTAAAATCTAAATGCACTACATTATTACATTTGTGTTATTTCTTAGTTTTAATTTATTTGCTATTATTCTATAATATGGAAAATAGTATAAATAAAGAAATACCCTTGAATAATTAGTAGGTGTGTCTAAACCTTTGACTGGTACTGCGTGTATGGATATTTTGTTTTCATTTCAACTCCATTGACAGATTACATTGAAAATTGCACTGTGAAATATAACAAAATGACAGAAATGCTATTTCCTTGTTTCGTATCTAGGTTTGCCTTCTGTGGTAGACATCACTTAATAGAGGATTTATATAATGAAAGGTTACTTAATGTAAGCATTTTTTGTAATCGTTACACTGAAGACATGTTGGCCCACTCCCTCTCGAAGAAATTCTTCAACATGTTTTAGGTTTTGCTTGCATGCCCAATTTCATGACTCCCACAGCATTTATATGGAATTAAGATCAGGGCATAGTCTACTATTCCTGTACCCGCATGTTGTTATCCTTTTGTTGTGGGTTTGCTTTATTTGTATTTTTTTATTTTTGTCAGATGGCCTCACATTCTTGAGTGTTCTAATGGTACAAAGTGGCATCCATGGATGATTTAATGAGGGCCAAAGCATCCTCATCCAAACGTGCTTAAAAATACCCTCACAGCAGCACGGTGTGTTCATGTCTGGGTGAAATGTATCTCCCCTTGAGTTGCCTTTGGTAAATCACATTAACTACAGCCTGTAGCCAAAACAATGGATTATTAGAGATGCTGTCACTACCGGGCTATGAAAACAACTCACAGTGAGATTAATTTCCCCCAAGCATGTAGATGAACCATCTTTTAACGTAAGCACTAGCGCAGAGTGATCAGATTCTTAACCAGTCATCTGATCTAGTGTTACCACTGCATTGCTTGCTGAGTTAATCATTTGTGAGTTTTCATATTTTACCGGGTCACGACTATTAGGATAATATATTCACTAGATACACCTCGCAACGCAAGAACCCAAATCATATTTATTTCGAAATCACCTTTTTGACGGTGGTGTTATTAGAAGTGCGTGCATTGTGTGTGATTTATGCTAGGGCCGAACCAGGGGTGGGGTAGATGGTGAGGGGCGGCAGGTAACATGAAATCCCCCCGATTGCTGGTCGTGTCAGGTGCCCTCCACTCCCTCCTCCCGAGTGCGTGTGTGAGTACGTCTGTTCATGCATGCCTACACAAGCGCCTGTTTTTCAGTTGTTGTACGTCGCGGGGACGTCCCTCTAGGCAAGAGTAATAGGCTAGCCGTAATTAAGGTGTGACTGGTGTAAATGCATCCGAGAACGCCTGTCAGCGCGGCCCGTGTGTAGATTATTTTAATTTGTGGCCCCGCCCTCAGGTGAGTGATTCGGTTGGCCTTGACCCACTGCTGACTGCAGGGATTAATGCCGGGTAATGACTGCTGAGGCTATCATTGCGGCAGGCATCATTAATTATCCTTATTGATTGTTGCTCTCAGAGATAAAGCGTTCTGCTGACTGGAAAATACCCTCCCCCAGCAAGGTCAAGGCAGGGGAAAACAGGAACTTAGAGACTTGTGAAAATAAATATGACCACTGTCGTCACCACTGAGTCGCGTCCCAAACCCTGTCTCGCTCTCTTGCTCTCTTGCTCTCTCTTGCTCTCTCTCTTTCTCTTTCTCTTCCTCTGTCTTATTCTCTCACTCACTCACTCTCACACACACACATTAGAGGGTGCTCTGCCATATAATGTTTCCCTATCCACTCTGCCACACTAGCGCACGCTGTAGAGGATGAAGCAGGAAGTGAGGGTTTTATATTTACACAACGCGTACATCACTGCCAGCGAGGTTCCTCTTTTTTTCTTTAAGTGTGTATGTGTGTGTGTGTGTGTGTGAGTGTGTGAGTGTGTGTGTGTGTGTGTGCTTGTGCCCTCTCTCCTACCCACCGAGGAGAGAGGTCAGAGAGAGGACGGGAGGCCAGGCATGCCGGCTCTATGTGGTTAAGTGTTAGAGTGTTACACAGGCTGTCTGCCTACTGTGCATGTTTACCATGGGGGAATCTAATTGGAGAGCTTGCTGCATGTCCTCCTCCATTACAACTGGGTGCTGTGTCTGCCGCGTCTGCTGGAGGGCCAGGACGGCTTCCCAAATGCCAGCCTACGCCCTACAAAGGGCCCTGCTGCTAGTGCACGCAGACGGTCACTGGTGGGAAGCGGGGGTTTCTATTTAGGGAACGGGGCGTCATTTGACACGTGGCCATGGAGTGTTGGGAGGGAGTCATCCGGAGGATCGTTCCTCATATTCCACTGGTCTGTCACCTGTGAACCTGGAACCCAGTTCAATAGAGCGGGTTCCAGGTTCACACCACACGGACTACAGCCCTAATGGAATCCAGTACGGTTCTGCTCCTACGAGTGGAAATTAACCAAAGTCATGACAAAATGGATACACCTTCCTGTAGAAACCCAAGTGGGTCATCACTGTTATTATGATCTGGCTGCTATATTCCGCCAGTAATATTAGTGTGTGTGTGTGTGTGTGTGTGTTTGTGTGTTGTGTGTATCTACCTATATGTCGGTGTGGGTTTGGGCGTGCGCCTTATTTTTTGCCACCCAATCCTTAGAAAAATTGGTGTATGTTTTCAGTGTCTCCGTGCGTTTCTTCACAGTGTGTATTCAGCTCTTCATTCCGAGCATTCCGAGATGGGAAGTGAGAGTGACACAAATGTATTCCCTTTTCAAATGGCCGTTTGAGGGGATCCAGCAGCACTCTAGTCACTCTGCGCTCCGCTCTTCACATCCCGGGGCTAGTGATTGGCATGTCTTCATATGTGGATTGTGTTTCCCCTCCGACTCACTTCTTTGTACAACCGTCTCATGTCAAACACTGGAAATAAATATAAATATACAGAGAGGGGTAGAGAGAGATTGAGAGAATGTGATAAGGAGAGGGGGAGAGGGAGAGAGAGAGGAGGTTAGAGGTAGAGAAGGAGATCGGGCAGAGGGGAGATACCGAGGTGGAAAGGTTTCCGGTGGAAGGAGAGAGAGATATAGAGGATGATCGTGAAAGAGACGAGGGAGGTAGGAAAAGAGAGTGTATTTTCCAGAGTTAGACACTTTAATAGTTGGAGGAAACTGAAAACATTCACTTATCCATAAAGGCCTGTCAATCTCACCAAAGACAAAAATGCTTGAGGTCCTCTTCAACATGGGGTTCAGGTCCAAAGTGAAGCACCACAGATTGATTAGGGTGCCATTTGGGATGCAGATTAGAGTCCCGGACCCCCGGTGACCGGGACTGACCCTACATCTGGGGTGTCATCGGGGGGGGCACCAACAGAACAGCGAGAAAGTACAAAAAGGGAAAAAGACAGAAAGATAGAAGAAGCGGGAGAGATGAATAGACAGTGTTCAGGCTTTTTTTTTATTAATCATCGTATCTGAAGTATATCAGAAGGAGCATCGCAAGGCCGTAACATTCATTACTGAGCAGAAGCTTTGAAACAGTTCTGCGATTAGCAGACTGTGTGCGTGTGTGTGTGTGTGTGTGTGTGTGTGTGTGTGTGTGTGTGTGTAAGTGAGTGAAACACTGTATTGTATTCAGAGTGGAATTGTTAAGCAGTTGCCCCAGGCCAGGAGAAAGATAGCTATAGCCAAGTATGTGCAGCCATTACTGCAGGGCTACAGACTCTCCAGAGGACATAGCACACGTATATACTGTAGGTGGTGTGTGTGTGTGTGTGCGCGAGAGAGAGAGAGAAAAGAAGGAGAAAGAGATGTAGAAGAGCGAGAGAGATTTGTCTCTGTGTGATTATAGATTCTTCAAATAAACAGTATGTGTACACATATTCAAATCAAATTAAGAATCAAGCTTCATCAAACCGGAGGGAGGCCGCGGTTTAGGCTTTCCTGTGCCTGAAACCGGAGAGGATGGAGAAGAGAATCTGACCATTGTACAACAACTGCAACACAATCAATACCTCACCACAACTCACACGCTACAAACCCAATGGCAGGCCTTTCCCTACAGAGCCATACAGGCTCTGTATAGAGGATAATGAAACACGTGTCTGTAGTATAGGTTGTCAGGTGTCCATACGTCCTGGCTGAGGGGAGCGCTGACAGGCCGATCTGAAAGCGTGGTGTTTCTATCATTAGTCGTTTCTATCCTGCAGGATGGTGATTGTGGAAGATGAAGAAACAGCGAGAGGGAAATGAAAGACAGCACTGGGACGAACTGAGGGGCGTCAGGTAAGATAAAATGCATGGAGTAGCTTCAGTAAATCCCTCGGAGCATGCAAATGTAAAGCATTTGCTCGCCCCCAGACACTCATCACGGGGATGGGCCCGACAGCAACTGGAGTCCCAGGCTGCCTGCATCAACTAGGCCTGACCTAATGGAGAATGCATGCAAGGTCCCCCTGCTCAAGCCAGCGCATGTCCAGGCCCGTCTGAAGTTTGCCAATGACCATCTGGATGATCCAGAGGAGGAATGGGAGGTCATGTGGTCTGATGAGACAAAAATAGAGCTTTTTCATCTAAACTCCACTCGCCACGTTTGGAGGAAGAAGGATGAGTACAACCCCAAGAACACCATCCCAACCATTAAGCATTGAGGTGGAAACATCATTTTTTGGGGATGCTTTTCTGCAAAGGGGACAGGACGACTGCACCGTATTGAGGGGAGGATGGATGGGGCCGTGTATTGCGAGATCTTGGCCAACAACCTCCTTCCCTCAGTAAGAGCATTGAAGATGTGTCGTGGCTGGGTCTTCCAGCATGACAATGACCCGAAACACACAGCCAGGGAAACTAAGGAGTGGCTCTGTAAGAAGCATCTCAAGGTCCTGGACTGGCCTAGCCAGTCTCCAGATCTGAACCCAATTGAAAATCTTTGGAGAGAGCTGAATGTCCGTATTGCCCAGCAACAGCCCCGAAACCTGAAGGATCTGGAGAAGGTCTGTATGGAGGAGGGGCCAAAATCCCTGCTGCAGTGTGTGCAAGCCTGGTCAAGAACTACAGGAAACGTATGATCTCTGTAGTTGTAAACAAAGGTTTCTGTACCAAATATTAAGTTATTCTTTTCTGATGTATCAAATACTTATGTCATGCAATAAAATGCAAATGAATTATTTAAAAATCATACAATGTGATCTTCTGGATTTTTGTTTTACATTCCGTAACAGTAAGACAAAGACAGGTGTCTTTTATACAGGTAACGAGTTCAAACAGTTGCAGTTAATACAGGTAATGAGTGGAGAACAGGAGGGCTTCTTAAAGAAAAACTTACAGGTCTGTGTGAGACGGAATTCTTACTGGTTGGTAGGAGATCAAATACTTATGTCATGGAAAAAAAATGCTAATGAATTATTTAAAAATCATAGAATGTGATTTTCTGGATTACAGAAAATTACAGACCTCTACATGCTTTGTAAGGAAGTAGGAAAACCTGCAAAATCAGCAGTGTATCTAATACCAGTTCTCCCCACTGTATGTACACACACACACACCACGCGTATATATGTACACACACACACACCATGCGTATATATGTACACACACACACACACGATGCGTATCTATGTACACACACATGATGCGTGTAAATGTACACACACACAATGCGTATATATGTACACACACATGCAGGAGTGTTTTTTTGTGGGCGGTGCTCCAGTGTGATGCCCATCTATCTTTTTGACATCTCCTAACCCAATCCCACTGGGGGTAACTGGATTTAATCCTGAACATTAGATAAGCACCCCCTCTTCTCCCCAGTGTGTAGATGCATGGGTGTGTATGTAGCGTTTACACGTGTGTGTGTGTGTGTGTGTGTGTATTTATGGCGTGTATGCGTGGCAGAGCAGACACAGTCTGAAATTGTTTCTGGAGTGTAGTGTTTGTGTGCAGGTCACATACAGTACCAGAAAGGGGAAATGAAGAGGAGGGAAAGGTAAGAGACTCAGAACACTAAGAGGAAGATTACAGATTTCTCTCATCCAGAGGTATCCTGTCTACTGGGTTTATTCATCCAGAGGTACCCTGTCTACTGTTATTTCTCATCCAGAGGTACCCTGTCTACTGTTTTTTTTTATCCAGAGGTACCCTGTCTACTGTTTTTTTTTTATCCAGAGGTACCCTGTCTACTGTTTTTTTTTATCCAGAGGTATCCTGTCTACTGTTTTTTTTTATCCAGAGGTACCCTGCCTATTTCTACTGTTTTTTCTCATCCAGAGGTACCCTGTCTACTGGGTTTATTCATCCAGAGGTACCCTTTCTACTAGGGTTTTTCATCCAGAAGTACCCTGTCTACTAGGGTTTTTCATCCAGAAGTACCATGCCTACTAGGGTTTTTCATCCAGAAGTACCATGCCTACTAGGGTTTTTCATCCAGAGGTACCCAGCCTACTGGGGGGTTTCATCCAGATGTACCCTGTCTATTGGGGTCCTTTTCATGTAGTCATACCCTGCCTCCCCGCTACCCCTCCACAATCTCCCTGGGCCCACACCACTCACATGTTACCCTGTCTCCTTCTGTCAGCTGGCCACTGCTAATTGTTCGAGTTTCTCAAGTCCCTATCAACTGTATCACTTTATGTTTCCATCAAACAATGCCTTTATCTTATCATTGCCTTGACAACTGCCTATTAGCCCAATTGGATGTAGCCGGGACAGCAGGGTGTGATCCCATGGCGATGACACTATGACATTGCCAAGCGGCTCTTGACTGCCTGTTGTGATAGTAACCCTTTTCTCTCAGTCGCCCCTTATTCTCCCCTTCTCTTTCACTGTCTCCCCTCATCTCCTCTTTATTCCTTCTCTAACTGTCTCCCCTCTTGTCCCTTTGTCTCTCACTGTCTCCCCCTACTCCCCTTCTCTCTCATTGTCTCCCCTTCTCCCTTTCTCTTTCACTGCCTCTCCCACGACTCCCCCTTCTCTCTCACCCCATTTTCTATACTTTTATTCAGAGTGTTATGGTGTAAGGTTTTGGAAAGGCATAAAAAAAAGAACCTAACACTGGTATTAAACCTGCCACCCTGGGAGACAGAGTTCACTGCTAACACCCATCGGCTATAGTCCCCTAGTGACCCTCCAGCCTAGATGATAGCAATACGGTTCACTTTTGCCCCAAGTGGTGGGGTTTTGAAGGCATATACATTTGTCAACGTCCGGGAGACCTGGATAATATGATTTTACCCCCTGTTGATACTCCCAATTTCGTGATGTTTAACTCACGGTTAAGGCCTTGTCTCTTCACACCAACTCCACAGCAGTTTTGCCAGAGTCAGAGGTAGTGAGAGGTGACTTCTGACTTGTACTGCAAGCCAGTTACTGAAACCACAGTGTCCCTGGGGGGCTCAAACCTTCCATCTTGAAGTCAGTCTGTAGTGAACACCGTGCTATAAGAAAATCCCTCAGCAACTAACAAGAGTCCACTGTCCACATATCAATCATTGAAGGCTGGTACTGAGAGTGCTTATAAATGTGTTTTTAGGGATTTAGAAAAAGGCAGCATTCTGTGCTCTGGCCCCTTGCTCTGGGCAAACTGGCTTGGGTGACATTAGTAGGACCGAGGCAGTACATATTTTCATTGGTAAGGGTGACCTGCCTCCAAGAAAGTTGGAAAGGAAGGTTTTGTGTGAGGAACAGAAGGTTTAAAATTAAGAGACCACTGCAAATTGAACACTTCTGTTCCTCACTCAGAACCTTCCTTTTCAACTTTTTTGGAAAGGAAAGAAAAAGGTCCAGTGGTCTCTTAATTTTTTCCAGAGCTGTATGATGTTTATGCCCCTCCGTTTGTCACCTGCAAGGTATCATAATTTACAGAATACTTTTCATTTGTGCTTTATTTGCTTTAAAAACAGAATATTGTAATGAAATGGCCATTTCAGTCTGACCACCTCTCATTGTTCCTACAGTATTGGCCCCTCGTTAAACAGGTGAAACCATCAGTGAGGTCAGTCAAAGTGTGTCCAGAGGGGTCAGACTCATTACTACAACACCAGTTTCAACACACAGACTGGAGGTTGTTTGCCACTCAAGCCACCCTTGACTCCCATACGGACATAGAAACATATGCTTTCTCCGTTCTGGATTACATCAACATCTGCACCAACGACATCACCACTCATAAACTATGACCTTCCCCAGCCAGAAGCCGTGGGTGAACAGAGATGTCTAACAACCGCTGAAGGCACATGACGCTGCGTAAAGATTCGATGATGCGGAGGCCTACAGCTCATCCAGGGCCGACCTGAAAAGGGGCTTCAAGATGGCAAAGAATTACCACAAACTGCGGAATGAGGAGCACTTCAACAATAACTCTGATCCTCAACGCATCACAGACTACTGGCCAAATTACCCCACCCCTACAGCCAGCGACGTCTCCATCACCAACAAGTAAAACAGCTTCTACGCTCGCTTCAACAGGGACAACAAAGATCCAGCCGTTAAAGCTGAACTCCCCCTCAGACTACCCACAGCAAATGTAGGGTCCTGACGGCGTCCCTGAGCGTGTGCTCAGAGCGTGTGCTAGGGAGGCTGGCCGAGGTCTTCACTGACATTTTCAACCTGTTACTGGCCCAGGCCACGTGCTTCAAGACTGCAACCATTGTGCCAGTGCCAAAGCAGTCTAGCCTGAATTACTTTCAAACTGTCGCACTCAGCCCCACAATCATGACGTGCTTCAAAAGACTAATTCTGTCCTGACCTGGAAAAAAAACAACAGCTATGTGAGAATGCTGTTCAGAAATGTTAAATCAGCTTTCATCCCCTCTAGGCTGGTCAGCAATCATCCCCTCTAGGCTGGTCAACAATCTCCAAGACCTGGGGATCAGCCCTACTCTCTGTAACTGGACTTTGGACTTCATAACGAAAAGACCCCAGTCTGTCAGGTTAGCGAACTTCACCTCCTCCACGCTGTTACTGTACACAGGTGTCCCTCAAGGCTGTGTGTTGAGCCCCCTCCTCAGCTCGCTCTTCACCTACGAATGCATTCCTGGACACAGTTCCAACATCATCGTCAAGTTTGCAGACGACACCGTGGGGGTAGGCCTGTTCAGTGGCAATGACGAGTCAGCCAACTGAGAAGAGGTAAAGTTCCTGGCGTCATGGTGTGCTGATAACAACCTAGCCTTCAGTGCAAAGAAAACCAAGTAGCTCATTTGACCAAGGAGAGTGAAGTGCTACATTAGATGACCTGGCATCCACAATCCCCTGACCTCAACCCAACTGAGATGGTTTGGGATGAGTTGGACCACAGAGAAAAGGAAAAGTAGCCAGCAAGTGCTCGGCATATGTGGGAACTCCTTCGAGACTGTTGGAAAAAATCCAGATGACTACCCCTGTAACGCTGGAAGGTGAGTAAAAGGGAGTCAGGCGAAGGCAGAACGCGTTCTCTTGTATTTATTACAAACAAATACCAAACGGTAGGCATACATCAAAAACTTCAAAGGAAAACCCTGACAACAGCGGAACGTATGGTGGCTAAACTGGCACGGTATATAGCCGTGCACTTCTTACCAATCAAAGCACTGGATATACAGCGGAAATAAAGGAGACCACAGAACACAAACTTATACTCACCAACAACACCGGACGTAACAAGCAATAATATCCGACAAACTGGGGGGACCAGAGCAGAAACATTTAAACACTGACTGATGGGATGATTGGGACCTGGTGTGGAGGATCATGGGAAACAAGACAATGAATGATTCTGGGGTGAGTTCACGAATGGACGGGACACCGGTAGTGTACGACACGATGACACTAGTCATCAACGTATCGTGACGACCTCTTGATGCTGGTTGAGAGAATGCCAAGACTGTGCAAAGCTGTGATGGGTTAGGGTTAGAAGAATCTCATATATACATGTATTTTTATTAGTTTAACACTTTTTTGGTTACTGCATGATTCCATATGTGTAATTTCATAGTTTTGATGTCTTCACTGTCATTCTACAGTGTGGAAAATAGTAAAAATAAAGAAACACCCTTGAAGGAGAAGGTGTGTCCAAACGGTGTCCAGAATGCTACTGCACATTAGGAACGCTATAATCTCGTCAACCCAAGGATAGGGTGTATTCCTTTCAATCTCATGTAAACAATGTTTGTACCTCGACTACCTCCTGGACAATGCCAAATATATACCAAGAATGTGGAGTACTGCAGCGTTGTAATCCCTGACCACAGTCCACTCACCTTTTTCCAGAGACGGAACCATGCACGATGGAAGTGCAATCCTCAGCTGCTCAAATAACCCTGATTAGTTACAAAGAAAAATGTGGTTTTCTTTAAAACTAATGTCGAAGGGGTGACATTATTTTTACTGTAGGAAGCGTTTAAATATTATTGGGCTGAATTGTTATTCCAGGTATACAGGAATAAATAAAAGAACAGCAGAATTGCCAAGACAAATTGACTTACTAGATAGAAAGCAAACATAAGTGCCCTCCAACAAATACAGTCTAACTGCCATAAAACAATGATTCTACAAATAGATTATGCGCATACAAACCACATATTAGATCAAGTATATAAAAAACAATAAAAAAGTGTTATGCTTCTTAGTAAAAAAGTGAAAAACCACCAATGTGAAAGGAAAACAGAGGCCCCTGACATTTCACAGGAATGAAATATTCTAGCTGGATAAGGCAGTGCTGTCCTGGCCACTTTGGGGCCGGAGCATGGTGTGTTGGGTAGACGGCCGAGTCATTCAGTCCTGAGAGGAGATTCAACAGGGTGAAGGAGGGAGGGGTGGAGGGGCTGGGGGGCCGGGGGGGGGGGGGGGGGGGGGGGGGGGGGGGGGGGGGGGGGGGGGGGGGGGGGGGGGGGGGGGGGGGGGGGGGGGGGGGGGGGGGGGGGGGGGGGGGGACCGGTGATGAGTCAGGAGCGAGAGGACTGATCGGCCCTCTTTGTCCTGCCAGACCTGTCTCTGCGGCCTGCTTTGTAATTACGAGGGGCTGTCTACACACACACCACACAGGAACAATAGGCACAGACGCACGCACACACACGCACACACACACACACACACACACTTAGGCACGCAAATACACACAGCCGGCTCTTTGTGGGGGTTTCACAGGAAAGAGAGAGGGGAGAAACTGGAGCAGAGAGAGATGTGCTGGGGAGAATGGTGGGGGGGGTGGTCTTTGGCCCCCTCCGCCGGTGCCATGCCAGCATGCGTGTGTGGACGCGGCGGCCATGCCAGCGGCGATCAGAGGGCGCCTGGTGAGTGTGTGCATGTTGAGCAGAGAGACGGGGCTGCTTAATGAGAGGGGCACTGACAGACACTGTTGAAGGCTGCGTTTCTCGGGGTGTGTGTGTGTGTGGGTGTGTGTGTGTGTGGGTGTGTGTGTGTGTGTGTACCAACAGGCTCCTGTCACTGGGGTTGAGGGTGTAATTATACTGTGGGTAAACAGTGTGCATGCAAACTGAAGGGCCAGTCCCCCAGCCAGTCTCAGAACACTGCTCTGTTCTCAGCGTGGCTCATTGCTGGCTGAAGATGCATTGTTATAATGGGCCGGATAAAGAAGACACACACAGACACACGTTTACACCATTTGGCCTTACTGATTTGTTGAGAATGAGAACTAAATGAGGAGCCCGGTCTGCTCTGGCTCGCACGTTCGCTGCTTTTTTCCAGTAGTCTGTCAGAAGTGTATCTCCTGCGTAACCGTCGTCCGTGAAAACGGAAAGGCGAGGGCGCGTCATCTCCGCTCTCCGCCAACTTGGAAATCAATGATACAGATGAAATCAAGGGGTCAATTTGGCCACGCCCGACTGCGGCACACGCTGGTTTCGCCGCAAAAGATGTTCACATGCCGACGCACACAAGCGCCTAAATGCAATGACACACACGAACTCGGGTGTGGTAACTGTCTGGTCCCATGAACTGCTAACCTGAGGTCAGTGCATTAGCTTTGATGTGCACTCAATCTAGAATGGCCAGAGCTGTTAGCACACACTCCTGACAGCCGGCTGCTCTAATAATAGTGGCGGTAGTACATTACTGTGATTATTGCACTGACGCTACACCATGTCATAGACCACACGTTAGGACCCGTGTTGTTTTCGATGTTCACCGTAGGACTCTCCTGGCTGTTTGTAATTTCTCACAGTACTTCCCAACATGAAACCAATGTCACCTCAAATACCATGGCGTGTCAGGGTTTTAAAAGAAAACAACAGAAACGGAACAACATTTCAACGCACCCGTTTGTTAGTCAGTAACATGAGGAAATTGTCCAGGGGTGTGAAGGCTTTCGCCAGGCCCCGCATCTCTCTCTGAGGGCGACAATAGTTGAATACCGCTGACGATACGGAAGCCAATTTCAAAATGTCACTGTGTGCATTCTACTGCTACAACTGTCAAGAGTTATTAAAACGCCTTACGTGGTCCCTTAAAAGATAATAATAAGGACCCCTGTCGGCCCCCATAGTTGGTACGGCCCGTGGACTGTCTCACAGGGCCCCTAGAGGGTGAGTCATTCCACACACCATGGTGTACTTATTGTGTGATGAAGAACTACTGTATCAATAAAGACTGGTTACAGGATCAATACCCTGACAGAACGACCACTCTGCTCTCTCTTTCTTTATTATGGAACATTTTGGATGTTTTCTCTCCTGTCCCTTTATTCCCTCCATTCTCTCTCTCTTTCTCTCTCTTTGTGTGTCACCCGCCGGGCCACATTGGAATTGGCATCCTTGCTTTCTGCCACGCCAGAAATCATCGTTCATCTCAATAACGGCGGGCCATAAAATCACATTTCAGCACCATCGATTTTTATTTCGTAGTAAATGGCAGGGCAACACACAGCGAGGCCCCACTGACTAGCGTGTAAATGTTTATCCAATAAGCCCAGTTAAAGAAGTTCACCGGCTCGATAGTTCAGCAGCTCAGCGGCAGAAAAATCAACGCTAATTCGATGAGAGGCAGCAAAACAAATTTTCGCCGCATTGTTCCTTGTAAAAGCAGAGGAAGGGAGGATGTACGACAATTTGCTAAGACGCTCTGCAAACAAGTCCTCGGCTGTACGATGGGAATCAAACCGTGGTCCCCTGTAGAGGGATAATGTTTTAATATATATGTCAAAGTGAAATTTTATCTTAAGTGACGGAGATGAAACTGGAATTCACATGTTGTCTCTGTTTTCCACCTTCTCTTTGTCTCATACTCTCACTCACACACACACACACACACACACACACACATTATTTCTCTATTTTCTGCCTGCATATTAGCAGACACACATAAAGAATACACACATAACCACTAATGCACTCCTTTGTGTTTCATATTAGAGCCCATGTGTATCTAGTCAGAGTACGGTACTGATCCAGGATCAGGCCATTTCTGTCTCTTTGATTGGAAAATAATCAACAAATGCGATTTGATATCGGTGCGTCTGCTAACGAATCCCATTTCTGGGTGGCTGACTTTCGAAACAGGAAATAGCCTGCTCGGGGATAACTACCTTGCCAAAGAAAGAAACTGTGCTATTGCCCCAGTCCGATAATCTATTATTAATTGTCCGAATACAGCTGCCTTCTGGTGGAGCTCCTTTGATGGGGAACGGAGGTGGAGAAGGAGGTGGAATAGGAGGGCACGGTGGAGCGGGAGTAGGCTGGAGGAACCAGTCTGCGGGGCTGTGAGACGCTGTCCCAACCTGGGTGAGACGTGTGGGGGAGACCTGAGGGGGATGGAGAGGCAGAGGCACACTGGGTGGAAGGGCTGGGCCTCTGGCCGAACCCAACGTCTCCACAGATGTTATGCCTCACACGCGTGGATGCTCTGGGCACTGGGGGGGGGGGGGGGGGGGGGGGGGGGGGGGGGGGGGGGGGGGGGGGGGGGGGGGGGGGGGGGGGGGGGGGGGGGGGGGTGGGCGGGGCTGGTGGGAGAGGCATTGAGCTGAGTGGGAGGAGGGTTGCTGAATGGGTAGATGTTGATCCCAGGACTTCCTCATCGCGCCTCACATATCGATCACTGCGTTTGCATCATAAATAGGACACTAGACCTCGAATAGTGCCCTACTCAGGATCTGATGGGCCCCGGTCGAAAGCAGCTTACGGCGGAAAAGAGGAACATTTTGGGATATATTTTCCCCCTGTCACACCACCGAATCTCACTTCATGTCTTCCGTGGTAAGTGTGAGGGAAGTGGAGGATGGGAGAGAGGAGAAGGATGAAGAGGAGAACGAGGAAGAGGAAGATGAGAGGAGAATGAGGAAGACAGAAAAAGCGGAGAATGCAACAGGATTGAGAATGGACTTTATATCAATAGTTCACCAAAACAACAACATTGTACGTTTGCTTCCTTAACCTGTAAAGGGACAGTGGATTTTTGGCTGCAATTTATGCTTTTGTTTACTGTAGTTACATGACAATTACCAAATGCTTACATTTTAACATTTGTAGCACAAATCTGGTCCATGTCCTGGAACTTATAGTATTATTTTAAGTTGTCTGAAAAATCATGTGTATATTATTTGAGAATGGTTAACAAAATGTTTAAAAGAATAGTAGAAAGCCCACAGATGAAATCAAATGTGTCATTTTGTAATTTGGGTGAACTGTCCCTTTAATATGTATTGCGCTTCTCTCCTCAGATGGTTTAATGCCCCCTCATTTCTCATCTCCTCCACCTCTTTTTTATCCTTCTTCCGTATCCGCCTCTCTCCCCCTCTCTAACTCTCCCCCTCTCTCCCTCTCCCCCTCTCTGAGACGGACATCAATCGGGAAAAAGAAATATGCAAGATCGACAGAAATGTCACTTTCATGGTAAGAGGTTTACTTTGTGCATTCTAATTGAAGTGCCTCCCGACCTTAGTGTGTGACGGCTTCTTTGACATTTGATGTTTTTTTTCTAGAGTGAATCCGCTTTCTTGTCATATAAGCATTACCGACAGGTGGAATATGTGAGAGTCAGTCTGAACGAAAGGCCTTATGACTGAATCATGGCTGCCTACTGTCATCAGAACGCATGTCATTCATTTTATCATTAGCCTATTCCCTTTGGGCCTGTCCACTCACTGATGCTGTATCAGAAGGGACTGTTGTTAAGCTACTTTACTAATCTGCAGTGGATGGCAACCAGACTACAGAACACTCCCATGCAATTACTCAGTAGCGCACAAGGGAGTCATTTCACCTGGCCAAAGCCAGTTTAAGGGCGGGGTTTAGCTCAGGCAGCGAAAGGCCTGACACTTGACAGTACAAACTGAACTGTTGATTGGCGGGATAGCATAATCACAGGGAGGTCAGATGATGTGTGTTTCGTGACATGAGAAAATGCTTTTCTGGAGCAAAAGCCCAGATCCACACAGATGTCTGCAGTTTAAAATGGCCATAGGCCTTGTTTTTCTTGTCCATTCTCCTAAATCCCTGTGAATGTAGCCGTCAGTATTTCTCCTCCTCTTCCTTCTATCCGTGCATCCTCACAGCAGCGTTCACTGAATGACACTCCAGCTGGTTTGTCTTGAAGACTGGATTCTGTCCGTTACCAGATGGAATGTCAATATGGTATCAATCAATGTCTTTTTCCAATTTCTTTCTGATTTTGCTCCTTTTCCCCTCGTCCTCCTCCTCATTCTGGCCCTTAAGCACTTTCCCTCTCTTTCTATATCTCTGTCTCCATCCCTCTCTTTTTCCATCTCTTTTCTCCATCCATCTTTTTCTTAATCTCTCTATTTCTACATCTCACTCCGACATCCCTCTCTTTTTATGAATCCCTGTACTTCTACTTGTCTCTCCTCACCTCTCTCTCTGTAATGTTATGAATAAAAGTGTTTCCATAAAGGAACTGAAAAGGTCTGTTCTTGGAGGGGGCAGAAATATCAGCCACTCTGGTAAAGCTGACAACAGCACTCCAGCACCGGACTGAAAGTTGATTTGAGTGGGGGGGGATCCAATGCAGGTCAGGTTACGTGTGTTTCGTAAATGTTTACAGCGATGTAAAAATTGTAATAACATTGGTCGGAACATAGATTTTTAATTTGCGCTTTCTGTTTCTCTGCTGAGCTTGCCATGATTTGAGAGAGAGAGGGAGATAAATAGGGTGAGAGGGGGAGAGATGAGCTGAACAGCGGGGCTTGGATTTAGATGAATCAAGGCCTCTCTAGGAGGTGCACTGTAAACATTCCTACACTGATGATGTTACAGTAACGGGCTCCTTAAAACCATGTTAACCTTACACACAGACTGTCCCTGTTCCCCTGCCAACCACGCTCTCCCTCCCTGACTCCGCTCAATATCTTCATATCTTACACTTTTTTCCCAACCCGTGTTTTCTTTGGGTGGCACGTCAGAGTCCTCGTTAGGTTAGATATATTCGTTTTTGATCAAATGCTGGAAAAGCGGCGTATGGTCCACGTGCTTATTTGAACTGTAATTTTGGATACACAAATCAGGCCGAGCTATGGTCGGGCTCGGAGCTGTGGGGCTTGATGGATTGAGATCAAGACGGAGAAGGAGAGGGAGACGGAGAAACAGAGAGTGAAGGAAAGGTTGAAGGAGAGAGAAGGAGAGGGAGACGCAGAAGGAGTATGAGAGGGAGAGGGAGTATGAGGGAGAAGGAGAAGGAGAGGGAGAAGGAGACACGAAGAGGTCGAAAACGATTATGGCAAAAACCCGGTCCTCCAACCTCCGTACTTCTGCTGAATATTCTGCCGGGTCCAGTTGGGACCACCAGGACACGGCCCCATCCAGGACCCGGACCCAGTACGCAGCTCAACCTGACGGTTCACGTCCTCTCTTCATCTCTTATTCCTCTGCACATTACAACTCTTCTTTCACTGATTCTTTGTTTAATTCCTCTGTTCGATCAAATTCTTTCTGTAGATATTGTCATGCAGACATTTTCTGTAATTGAGTGTTTTGTTGTCTAGAGGTCATCCAGTATATTAACATTATAATCAAAGAGACAAAACAATCGGTCTTGTTGTGTAACAAAGCATTCATACTTTGTTTCCACAAGGCTTTCAACTTGACCCTCAAAAAATGCCACAATAACAACAAACTCATGAAAAACCTACAGCTAGCCAGTCAGCAGTGATTTATTTCATATTTCCATTTGATACTAAACTGTTTCCCAGCAATCAGGGGCTTTCAGTTTGTCAGCCTGTCTCTCTGCTGTGGTCCGGGGCTTGTTTATGGTTCTGTTGGAGACATGTTGACGTGGAGAAGGAAAGAGGGAGGGCGCCTCTCAAGGTCTGCCCACACTGGGGAGAGCGGCCCTGGGTATGGTTGGGCCAAGAGAGGCCTTGGATCCACGGATCCGGTTCCAACTGTCACACAATCATCCCAGGGCTGGACCTTTTCCACGGGAGGCACATGCACAAGTGGTTTTGGTACAGGTCCCATTCACTAACCCAAAGATGAGAGGGTGCTTTTCTTTTCGTAGGGATAAAGTTTGGGAACTTTTCAACGGCGTGAGTAAGAAGATTTTTTTATGACAACTTCAGCTACATGCAGTACATGCGGTTGCATCAGAACTTAACAAGTTAGGATTCAGCCTAATCAATGGCAGGAAGTAATTTTCCACTGCACAAACACAAGGGAAGTCTTTGAAAAGCAGAAGCTCACATTGTTAGGAAAACAAATGCATATGTGTCTTTTTCACTCCCTTTGGTCTGTCTTCGTACGTGAACCAACCACAAGGAAACAGGTCCTGCACCAACGGGCTACAACCATCCAAATCCCAAGCTACTCTTTTCCTAAAATAAAATAAATGTATTATGCTTTTAGATATTTTTGTAAGTTGAGGTGGTGCTGATTTCAATGCCAACCGCTGAAACCCATCCACATGACTGGAAGGCCTCTTTATGCTAATCTCTGGGGCTTTAGTATTCAGATGATTTGTCTACACAGCGCCTGAGTGTATTTTTAATATCCCTGAGAGAGGGCTGTATGTATGTTGGTATCTCCCTCTATCGTATCTCTAGAGAGAAAGGGAGACCTTTGAGGTGGTTGCACCCAGGGGCGTCTGTTGCAGTTCAGATTAGGCCTCTTCTGTTCTAACTGCGGGAGGGAACAAAAAGAGCAGCAGGTTTATTAACACCTCCGCTGGGTCCCCCCACAACCACCACAACCAGCGGGCTGCCCTGATTAGCGCCAGTCCATAATTACACAGTGAGATAGGTGTACTGCTCACTAACACTTCTCATGGGGTAGGACTGATTAATACAGATGGATGGAGGAAGGGGTGATGGGGGGAACAGTGTGTTGTAACACTGATGGGTATCATTAAAGGGGCGGTGTGGTTGGGTCCTCTGTTGTAACACTGATGGTATCATTAAAGGGGCGGTGTGGTTGGGTCCTCTGTTGTTGTAACACTGATGGTATCATTAAAGGGGTGGTGTGGTTGGGTCCTCTGTTGTAACACTGATGGTATCATTAAAGGGGCGGTGTGGTTGGGTCCTCTGTTGTTGTAACACTGATGGTATCATTAAAGGGGTGGTGTGGTTGGGTCCTCTGTTGTAACACTGATGGGTATCATTAAAGGGGTGGTGTGGTTGGGTCCTCTGTTGGTACACTGATGGGTATCATTACAGGGGTGGTGTGGTTGTGTCTTATGTTGGTACACTGATGGTATCATTAAAGGGGCGGTGTGGTTGGGTCCTCTGTTGTTGTAACACTGATGGTATCATTAAAGGGGTGGTGTGGTTGGGTCCTCTGTTGTAACACTGATGGGTATCATTAAAGGGGTGGTGTGGTTGGGTCCTCTGTTGGTACACTGATGGGTATCATTAAAGGGGTGGTGTGGTTGTGTCTTCTGTTGGTACACTGATGGTATCATTAAAGGGGTGGTGTGTTTGGGTCTTCTGTTGTAACACTGATGTGTATAATTAAAGAGGTGGTGTTTGGGCTGTCTGTTGTAACACTGATGGTTATCATTAAAGGGTGGTGTGGTTGCAGTCTTCTGTTATATCTTTGATGGGCTTTATTAAAGGGTTTTGGGGTATGTGGAGGTTTTTTATTTCTTTGTTTAGTGCACAAAGTGCTTAAAGTCAGAGACAGTAAAGGCTGCCCTGAAGAGACACAGAAAAGGGTATTATTTGAGCTTGTTTTGTTTCATGCATTCTTTTAACATGAGATCTTTCTCTGACTGTCGCCTTTGTAAAACAGGAAATCAAATAACAGAAGGAACAGGAAGAAATCTACTTTCCCCCGACCCGCTCGAATTCCATCAGCCCCTCAAGCATATACACACCAAAATAAAACTGTGCTGTCTTTACTAACAAACAGTGAAAATACTTTTCCCACAGGTCATGCTTCTACCTACTAGTGTGAGAGTTTGCATTGTACACAACTGAGTATGTCTGTGTGTGTGTGTGACTCCGTCTGTGCCTCTGTGAATGTGTGCATGTCCATGTGTTCAGAGGTCAGGACAGGGTCAGGCAGGGTCATAGGCAGTGCTCATGTTGCAGTCTGAAGGACCGATACCTGGGGTCAGTGATATGTCAAAGGTCATTAGTTGACAGCTGTTGATTCGGGTTCCCATGAATGACCCAGACTTTTCCTCTAATTCTATACTGACAATAATTTTGTTTTGAATGAGGGATTCCTTTGTCAGCTGCCTAGGTTCCAACTGATCCAAGAACAGCAGCGTGACGTGATCAACCTGCCCTCTGGTACAGAATCAGAGCCAAGGTGAGCCCAAGTACAGCTGAGTGCTGCCATCTGTTGGTAAGAGCAGGATCCAGCACTTACTAATCTGAATTGAAATGTTTCCAACAAATGACCAAGTTTCCTCAGTTAATGTTAAGTTGGGCTCACTTTTTACATACACAAGTGCTCCCACAGCAAATCCACATAAGTCTTACCTGAGTGACGACATCATCAAGGAGAATTCTTCAAGAGGCATTCGCATGCTTTCAAGTGAAGTGTGCTATGTTCCCTTACCTGTGTACAGCTCTGCTGGTGTTACTGCGAGCGTCAAGCTAATGCACCAGGACGTGTGGTGGAGTTATTGCTCTGACTACAAGCCAGCTGGTTACAGCTAAAAGCCCTGGGTTTGATCTTTTATTTAGATTCCTTTTTACACAAGATTCCAGGACAATTTTCCATGCATTTTACAGTCAACAAACTACAAACCCCATGCATTCTCTGGACAGAAAAACTCTGAGGCATTTCTTGACTGGCAACGTCGGCTAGAGATAGAGCAACTGCCTGTGATTCATAGCAGTGTCAGGATGATAGAAAATCAAGCACAAACCGACGAAGTCGCAATTACAATATAGATGCAACTAACTCTGGACATACCGGGTCTGAAAAGAGCAGCACTTGTGCATTCTGCTATGCTGGCCAAGTAAGTGGATAGACTCTGTGAACTATCCAGTTGAATATGCATTGACATGGTTACTTTTTATTGAAAGGAGGGGTTTGGGGTGTGGGGATGGGTGGAGGGTCGGTAAAACAATTATTCTACCATTAGTTTTCCTCGGGTCACGATTGTGGCATAATGCAATAGGATTCATCTATTTCATTCATTTTATTTCTTAGAGAGCAAATGCAATTTAATTACCCATGCTCCTCTTTGGCTGGCTGAGCAAGGGCGACCGTCTCTTTGTGGAGCGCCCGGCCCTCCCCTCATTCGCTCACTTCTCGTAAAGGATCGAGGGTGCCGAAACAATGATGGATAGACTCTGAAAAGTGCATTATTTCTGATGCATTTTTGATTCTTCTTACTCTTCCTTTTTTCGCTTAATACAATAAGCACGCTGTGCCATGGGTTCTGTGAAATGCATGGATATTGCAACGGATCTGGCCTCTCCCCCTCACAGACTCAACTGTTAAAAAAACATCGCACTGTTCAGGCTAGTCATTATAGTCCCTGAAACGGTGAGATTCATAGCGTTATTTTTCGTTACTTTTGTCTTTCTCCCTTTCTCGCACTTCATGCCTCTATCTTTTCTATTTTAATTCTGTCTGTCGCTTCATCCATACATCCGTCTTCCTCTCTCTCCTCCCTCTCTCCTCCCTCTCTCCTCCCTCTCCTCCCTCTCTCCCCCCTCGCTCCCTCTCTCTCTTGCCTGTAGCATGCTTGGAGACATTCTCAGTTGGACCAGTGCCTCCTCTCTCGCCAAAGACTGAGTTGAATCGTTCCCTGTCTGAAGCGTTTCATGGGCCTCTTCAAAGTCAACAAATCAATAACGCTCATATGAGGAGTGAAAGCAAAGGTTACCTTCATATGAGACAATTTCCCGCATTTTTCTCTTTAACAAAATGTTTCAGACATTTTCCCACTCCTCTACCCTACCCAGGAGAACTTGTGACCTCTTGTTAAGTATACCTAATGCATGCTGCGAGTAAAACCGTTTAAAAAAAACATGCTTCAACATTTTCAAATTAGCATGTGCTTGTCATTTGCTATGTGTGTAGGGTGGATAGTTTGTGTCAGTATCTGTAGTTGAGCTGCTAATATTAGGACATCCCCAGACGTCATTGGTCATTGCCAGAGAAACAGAACGTGGAGTATTTCTCCTCTGGGCTGGTCTTCCTCAGTTCCAAACAGTCAAAGACAAGCTTTAAGCTACTCTGCTGTTGCCTCAAAATTAGTACGCAAAACTCTGATTTGTCAACCATTTATCAAGAACTTTGCCCCAGGAAAGGCATTTTTGCATAATTCTACTTGTGTTTTCAACTGAAGCTCCGTCTTGATAATAGTTGGGTCTGGGTTTGGGTCTAAAATATGAAGCCAAGCAGGCCCCAATAGACTGGAGCAACCCGTTCCTGTTCCGACTCAAATTAAGAGATTTGTCTAAAATAGTGTTCATTCCATTAACATTTTATAAAAATAAGCTGTGTGCCAATGTAATACAGAAAGCAGTCAAATCACTAATGTTAAAAAGAGTGGTTACGTGTGACTGGTGGATTGGATGCTGTCCTATAGTGGGCTGTCCAGGACCGTCAGGAAAGCCCATCAGCGAGAACTCAAGGGGTTTCAAAAACCATCGTTTCACGTTTCCACATTGAAGCCGTTCTAATATGGACACGGAACCTGGGAACTGAGGCTCTTCCCGAACGTCTGTTGTGGAGCCCATGTTATACGTTGAGCCTTCTCCAACCATGTTATCTTTCACGTGGAGAGAGACCCACTTTGATTTGACTGAGAGGCGTACCAAGGCAGGTGCCGATAGGCCTGTGTGATAGGGGCGGGGTCAGGTCTACAGGTGAATGAGGTACAGGTAAGCTTGGCAGTGAGATGCAGGCTCATTTGTGGAACATGTCTCCTGCATCAGGCTCCAAAGACTTGGCATGGAACCTCCCTCGCAAACAAAGACAACGATAGTTACCCGGGGAAGGACACGTCATTGGCCAACCTCCAACAGGAAATGACAAAAAGGGACAGATGCTTGTTTGTTTTTTCCATTCACTATAGAACACGGGTCCACGTATGCAAAGAGGCGCACAACCTATCGGCATGTGTCAGAGGTCACGTCGAGGACCATCTGTCGAAAAAAGTTAGTGGGTAGAGCGACGGAGAGAGAGCGTGTGGGACAGGACCACCCCTTCCTTTTCCTTTCCGCTACTTTCACTTCTCTGGGATGTTTAGACACACTCACACACACTCACACACACTCACACACACACACACACACACACACACAGTATCACAGCAGCCTCTGCTCTCCTGACACGGCCTCTCCTGTGACATTTCATCAGGAGGTGCCGGAGTTGTCCTGGTCTTGTCCGTGTGATTGGCTTTGTGCTGTGCTGTCGGTGGCAAGGGGCGAAAGATTGATCGTCCCCCTGCAGCGGAGCTCCGGGAGGACCTGCCTGGCTGCTGTGAAAGGTCAGCCACCAGAGGTGAGGACTTTGATATTGACTCCACAAAGGTTCTGTCTGATGAGACTATTATGTCCGCGACGCTGGGACCCAAACCCACACACAGTGACACACACACACACACACACACACCTCAGTGACAACATCATCGCCACAAAATGTACACACACAAGCGTTATAGTGCACACACACACACACACACACAGGCAGCCATGTGGTCTGGTCCAAAGTTGTGCACAGGGTGACTGGGTGTCATTTGGTGAAGGTTGTGCATATAAAGGAGGTCACGGTGTTTAGTGAGCGTCTCCGTTCATTACCATTTTTCCTCGGAGGTCTTTAACCGTCATCAGTAGCTCAGACACTGACGCTCGAGACGAGGAGTGTGTTTAACACATCTCTGTGCGTTACACTCAGAGAAAGACCCCGTTTCTTCATCACACTGTCCGGCCCCCCTTCACGTTATGACAGATTAAACACCTGCAGCCGGCATTTCGTCAGGCTCCCACCATGACCATCGCCACTGCTACATGCCAGTCTGGATTCATTCACTTCCAGCCTGCATGGGGTTTCCAGCCCCTTGCTCCTTCTCCCTCTTCCTCCATCAACACCGCCGTAACACGCCCGTTTTCTCTCATTCTCCCTCTGCCTTTCGTTCCCCCTCTCGGTCTTTCCACCTCTCCACATCTCTCTCGCTTTCTCTCAGCACCAAGGCTGCTGCTGTTGCTCTTGACGTTTCCTATCATTGTGTTTCATTTCAGCAGACTGTAGTTTTCCCGGGCCGTCTCCCTCCATGCCTGCTGCCCATTCGTCTTACGCCCACCTGTTAATGAACGCTACAGCTAAACGGTTCCTCTCTGCCGTGTTTCTGGGGCTGGGCCTGCGTTAACCCCCGGCTTCGGGAACCAAGCTACCTAATTAAAGGAAAACAAACACTAGCGCTTAACCCCCGCCCCCCACTCCCTGCCTGCTGCAAAACAGACGTTATTAGCATGTAAAAGTCAAACTTCATGATTCATTAAGGAGAGGAAGTGAAAGCAGGCTGGAAAGATCTAGAAGAATGGAAGAAGGAAAGGCCAAGACAAAGTAAGAAATGAGTGTGTGTGTGTGTGTGT
>JACXGJ010004563.1:0-44495 GCA_016801105.1 Esox niger
ATAGAGGGCAGCGCAGGGGAGTCTTCTCCATCATAGAGGGCAGCGAGGGGGAGTCTTCTCAATCATAGAGCGCAACGAGGGGGAGTCTTCTCCATCATAGATGGCAGCGCAGGGGAGTCTTCTCCATCATAGAGGGCAACGTGGGGGAGTCTTCATCATAGAGGGCAGCGCGGGGGAGTCTTCTCCATCATAGAGGGCAGCGCGGGGGAGTCTTCTCCATCATAGAGGGTAGCGTGGGGGAGTCTTGTTCATCATAGAGGGTAGCGTGGGGGAGTCTTGTTCATCATAGAGGGCAACGTGGGGGAGTCTTCTTCATCATAGAGGGCAACGTGGGGGAGTCTTCATCATAGAGGGCAATGTGGGGGAGTCTTTTTCATCATAGAGGGCAGCGCGGGGACCATGTGCTTGACTTAACCAATGACATGACGGTATGTTATTCACAGGATCCCCTAGGCTTGTACGCAGATATGAATTTAACCCTGGTCTCCCAGTAATTTATCGAAACACGAGGCAGTGGCTTTACCTAGAGAAAGGAAAAGTCAAGGGGCCCTCAGCGAGCAAGTGTATGGAGGGAACATCCAAAATGGAACGTGAGATAATGACTATAACCGTTCCCTGAAGGAGGGACCAAGGTGTGACATCTTGTTGGCCTTGCACCTTGCGTGCTTGATGAAGAGGGACAGAACGTAATTTATACCACCTGGAAGGCAGGGAGCGTTCAGGAGCGTATCCCTTCGCTGGACTGCTTGTGCTGTATAGAAATGTTCAGTGAATCAGGTTGACAACTGGTGAAATAGTAGTAAAAAGATTATACACTCCTTCTAACCCTAAGATGAATAATCATCATTATAAACCGATGGTCTTTCATGAAGGTTTGTTAATTTAAAAATTTTAAAAAAGATTTTGTTTATGTCTGGCGCCTCTGTAGTGTTTGAATTAGCTAGTTGCCAGCGCTGGTTGTGGGTCAGAGAGTTTTACTGAGCACTCTGTCTGGGGCTGAGGCTTGGGTAGTCCATGCGCCGGTGGGGTTTGCTGTTGGACAAAGCGGTGAATGAATGCACCCAGTGTGTCGTACTGAGTGACCCAACCGAAAGGAAACTTCTGTTTCTTGACATTATTCATGGCTTTGTCTCATATTCCATTCACACTTTCCTCTAAACGTCCGTTAGTCTTAATGCAACTCGAAACGAGATCCTCGTAACATCGCTAATGCTGTGTGTGTTTGTGTCAAGCTGCCACTGTTTGACCTGTATGCACTGAAGCAGTTGCTAAAAACTGTGTATTTTTTTGTCGCGTCGATGTATTGCAATGCTACTCTAGTTTTGTCATCTCACTGTGGGGCTTACTGCATACTGTATTTCTTTGTCCCTTTTTGTTCATCTCATCTTTTCTTTCTTCTCTCTCTTACTGTGATGTTTACTCTCTCTATTCTTGATACTTACCTGATTACCTCCTGGGCCTGTGGTTCCCTCTCACCTGTCCTGTTGTGTGTGTGTGTGTGTGTGTGTGTGTGTGCTCGTGCGTGTGTGCGGCTGCAGCATTCAGAAAGTGTGTGCAGCTGACCTGCGCCGCCTTTCTGCTCCCCCTGACTCCTTCTCGGTGTAAGTACCTTTACCCCAGGTGTGTGTGCGTGCGCACGTTTGTTGGTGTGAGCGTTTGAGCGTTAAAAAAATCATTGCGAAAAGAAGGAGAATGGTTGTGAGATGGACTGAGAAAGGGATATGTTGTGTGAGGGATATGTTTTTGTGTGCGTGTGTGTTTGTGCTGCGTACCGCATGTACTTACGTTTAATGTGTACTATCGATGGTTGCCGTTGTGTGCCACGCCCCTCTCTAACCTATTAGTGTGTTGTCTCCGTGTGTCCGTCTCTGAGTCCTGCCCTTTTCTGACCTGTCCAGTGCTCTGAGCTGTTGTGGTCACTGTACATGCAACCCAGTGCACTTTTTTCCAGCATTGCCAGATCGCAATCAATCGCAGTAAAAAAATACACACGACCAATTTGTTTCCGTGGCTGAGCTGAAAACACTTCTAGAATAAAATAATAACCATTTCATATTAAAAAAAATGACTGCTTGTGATGTTGAAACGTGAGTGTGTATGCATGTGCCCCCCCCCAGCCCTCACACTGTCCCGGATCGCCTGCGCCTCAGAGTGAACCGAATCGGTTTACAGGACTACGACAGACTGCAGTTCGACAAGGAACGTCTCCGAGACATCTGTGAGTGTTCCTTTGACGAGGCGTGCGCGAGCGCGTGTCCTGCAGCCAGGGTGAGGCGTTACTGAAAGCTGTGTCTCTGGGTGTTGCAGCTATCGCCGTGGGCATCGTGGTGGTCAGAGGAGACTGTGACCTGGAGACCTGTAGACTCTACATCGACAGGCTGCAGGAGGTTAACCCCCCCTCCCCACACACACTCTTACATGGAATAATGCTATGAATTGCAATTTTCTGAATTGCCATTTCCTTTCTCTTAACCAGGATCTCCGTCAAGCTCCCTCTGCAGGCCACAGAGTGCATTACCAGGTACCCAGTGATAGTTCAACCATTCAACCTGTGACATGTCGCTAGCTAGTTATCGACAGGGTCATACTGAAATGATTCTTCTCACTCTTTAGGATGAGTGCAGAGGTTTGCCCAGACCAGGCTCCACCCACCGGCTCTCCACTACATGGAGCTTCCTGGACTGTGAGTGACATCACTTACCGATATTACTCCGGTCAAAACATGGTCAAAAGCATTTAACTTGCCAGAGATTTAGTATAGGGATGCTTGTATCTGTCATTATTCCATCACCTGAAATGTGATCCTAATGTATCTATTGCTAGCTAATGTTTGATAACAACGTGAAATATTGTGTCCGTTAAGTGTTTTCTTTTTTCTATCCAAAGCCACCAAGATTCAGACATGCATTCATGTTACAAACTGAAAGCCTTGGGAACTGAGCCCACTATTGCGGCTTTGAGAGCGTTGTGGTCTACCAAACGTAAGCTCTCTAAACGAGATGTTCTTCGTTTCCATCCGCAGCTACGTCCGCAGACAGGTTCTACCGTATAGATAAGGCCCAGGAGCACCTGCACTATGTGACGGAGATCTGCCAGGACGAGGTCTTCATCTTGGACCACGAGGGACCAGTGGGGGCAATTGGCATGCCCGACCTGGTGGTGGAGCCCAGCTCTGGGTAAGAGATATAAAGAGGGAGGGAAATAGAGAGAAATAGAGAGAAAGAGAGAGAGAAAAAGAGGGAAAGATTGAGAAATATACATACTCTTTTTGCAAACACACACACACATTCACGGTTTTCATGTGAGGATTCTCAGTCAGTTATTTCTCTGTCTCTGGAACAGGAGTCCTCTAACCCCTGAGGAACAAGGTAGGAAATACTACTGTTGTTGACAGAAAAGCGTTTCTCAACACATCACGCTCATCATGTGTACAAACAGTTGGCAGGATTCCGGTGAACTCTTGGAACTGTACCAGTGTCTAACTCTTGTGTGTGTGTGTGTGTGTGTGTGTCTCTCTTTAGCCCTGTTGACTGCTGCTTTCTCTGGGGACATGACTACGGTTAGATATCTCCTTTTTGGCATTCCTCCCGTTTGTCGCACTAGAAGTAGCTCAAATTATCTACGGTAATTCCCAATAGGGCTACTGAGGTTGATCGATGTCTTTGTCTCTCAGTTATCGGGCAGCTTCTTCCGTGGGACCAGCCTGCTGGTGAGGGATTCCAGGGGTTGTAGTGCTTTACACCTGGCTTCCCAACATGGACACATCGAAGTGGTTCGCTTCATACTGGAGCATGGTGTGTGTGTGTTTATGGATGTGTGTGTGTTTATGGATTTGTGTGTGTTTATGGATGTGTGTGTGTTTATGGATGTGTGTGTGTTTATGGATGTGTGTGTGTTTGTGGGTGTGGGTGTATGTGTATGTGTGCACACTCTTATGCAAGAGCATGTGTGTTTGTTGCTTCTAATTTCTCCGGTCGTATTCGATTTTTTTCAAACCTCAGATTACGTTAAATGTATTTCCTTTCTTTTAGGGTCAAAGGTGCTCCTGGATTTGACAGACAGAGAAACGTGAGTCTACCCTTTGTCCTTCGCTCAGTTCTCAAGACTGGAGGAACTTAAGCCCTAAACGGCTGTACCTTATGTAGAGTGGTAGCCTGGTGTTTTTACGACCCAGAATGCATTTAGGTGACGTGAAGTATGTGTGTTTTCAGAGGAGACACTGCCTTGCACAAAGCGGCCTCAGAGAAGCACCATGCTGTGTGTCACCTTCTGATAGACTCCGGAGCTTCCCTCATCAAGACCAACTTCCAGGTTGGAACCATACATACATATAACTACCTATCAAAATCCAGATACCAAAGTTGATTGCCCTTAAAAGAAAGTTGTACTATTTATTTTCTTAACCTCAACCTAACCTTAAGCTCAACTACCTAATATGTATACCTAAACTTAACCTAGACCTAATACCTAACCCTAACTATAAGCCTAAATAGTGACGCCTAACCCTCATTATAACTCTGACCCCAATTGAAACATTTGCCCTTATACGAACACATCAGAAATGTCTGTGCAAAATGGGAAACATTTCTCAATAGACAACATTTTCTGATTTAACCACAGTTGGCTGACCTTTTTTTCCCACTTGATATATTTAAGTCAGAATCCTATACATATGTGTGCTTCTCAGGGTAAGACGCCAGTGGAGCAAGCATTCGATGCAGGGGACTCCGAGCTGGCCTCCTACCTGACCAGCAAACAGCACCCTGCCACAGCCTCACATGAAGATCTGGAGACTGCCGTATGAGAGGAACTGAGCGAGAGAAAGAGGCAAAAGAGACCACACGCAAATAGGGGGGACAGACAAAAGATTAGAGATGGACAAGAGAGGAAGACCCTGCCTCACGTCCGTCAGTTGGCTGTGAGACGTATATCAGACTGAAAGCAACAGCAGCCTGATGTGCTTTAGACTCCACGATCAGCATTATTCTGACCTATTCTGCACAGGAGAATGTTTCATCAAAAATAATTTATTGTTGGTTTTATTTATTTCATAATTTATTGATTGATTGTAAATGTATTCAGGATCATCTGGTGTTGACTGAAATAATAACCAGGGTCCAGGCTGTGTCAGTTTTTAGTATGTTAGGGGTCAGAGGTTAAGGAATTTGACTATTTTACTACTTGATGTTTGATGGTTCCTAACCCTAATTGTAGTTTATGGGTCTAAAGCTGAGGTCTGTTAAGGAAACTTTTTTCAGAAAACTGTAACAATGATTGGCTATGTTAAGGAAACTTTACCATGGATTGGCTGTGTTAAGGAAACTTAACCATGGATTGGCTGTGTTAAGGAAACTTAACCATGGATTGGCTGTGTTAAGGAAACTTAACCATGGATTGCAGTTTCTCTTGCCCTAATGGCTACTAGATGGTTCCTCACCTCAATTCGTAAAATAGTTCCATTCTCCTTAAAGGTTCACTACGACCCCATTTCAGGCCTTGCGTACGTACTGTTCCAACACGATTCAATCAAGGTTGAAGGACAGATTTTAAACCTAGTTTAAATATATGTATTTTCCCAGAAGGCCTTTGTGAATCATTCAGACGTGTGCCAAAGACACACAACACTGTGAGGCAGGGACACCACCCAGCACTCCATGCACCTCCACGCGTCTAGACACCCAGTTCTTAGCTCCCGCAAAGGCATTTCTGGAGGCCTTTGTCAAAATGATGGGGGGGGCAGACAGACAGCCAAACAACAAAAAGAGAGATGGGATGTTTCTCCATGAAACCCGGGAGCCAGTTTTTCAGTGATGGATTTGTATTTTAATCGGATGGGATTAAATGCACAGACATTAAATTGATTGAATCATTGTCTTGAACGAGATCTCCTGTTTGTTTGGCTCTATGTACAATGGTACTTTATTTGGTACACCTATCTAGTATTGGGTAGGATGCCATTTGACCTCAGTAACAGCCTGAATTCTTCCCAGCGTTGATTCAACAAGGTGTTGGAAACATTCCTTAGGAATTTTGGTCCATGCTTACTCATAACGCCACAGCCCCTGAAGATTTTTTTGGCCACACATTCATGCTGCAAACCTCCTGTGTCCAGTCATCCTGATAGTGTTTATTGGATTGAGATCTAGGAATTGCACAGGCCATTTGAGTAAACTGTCATTATCATCTTGAGACGGTGTGTGCTTTATGACAGAACATTATCGAGTATCCATTTGAAAATGGGTTTACTGCGGTCGTCAAGCGAAGCCCAATGCTAACAATGCTAAGGTACGATGTGGGATTCAAATTATGCTCAGTCGATATTAAAGGGCCCAATGTGTGCCAAGAAAATAATTTCCACCGTTATATATTAACCATCATTCAGCTTGAATGAGTCGTCTGACCTCTGTCATTAACTAGGTGTTGTTGCCCACAGAACTGCTACTGGCTGGATGTTTTCATTTTTTTCAGACTAAGACTGTAGTTCGTGAACATCACAGGAGGTCAGTGGTTTTTGAGAAGCTGGAACAACCACATTTGGCACCAACGATTATACCACGTTGGTAAGATCACTCTCCTGCCCTGTTCTTGTGTTTGGTCAAACAACAACTAAACCACTTGACCATGTCAGCACTCTATGTGTAATGAGTGGCAGCCACATGATTAACTGTTCAGCTACTTGCCTTAACAATCAGGTGTACCTAATAAAGTGGCCACTGAGTGTATTTCAGTGCATTTAATCGGATAGTGATAACCAGGGTTGGCTACAGAGACCCGGTGACCCATCAATACACTACACCAGAGCAACATGTGTATGTACAGTGCAGTACCTAAAGACTGTGTGTGTCTGTGTGTGTGTGTGTGTGTGTGTGTGTGTGTGTTTGTGTGTTCAGTTATTTTAGACTTGTGTGTGAGAGATAGACAGATATGGAGAGAGAGAGAATGCAGTTGGTTTGGTTGTGAATATTTATCCAAGAAAGAATAGTGAAAAGAAATCTGAGCCATATTCAATGCAATATGAATGGTTGACATTTGTGCACTTCTCTATGTTCGTTTACATTACATTAATGTTTTAACATAGTTCTTTAGGGCACCAAGGAGTGTTGAATGTGCAATTTCTTACTGTGTCGGTGGGCATGTGTGTGGTTTGTGTGCTTATGTTACTGTAGAAATCTGTTGGATCGGGTTGGTTGAGTTTAAATGGTTAAAACTCTCAGAAACCTGTGTTAGGTATTGAAAATACAAATGTGTCAAGAAGAACTTTCTGAAAACCAAGACAGATTCATTTTTAAAGACATTCTTTTATTTATTCAGCATCTAAGAGTGGTCAAACTGGACCAGGGAATTGTAATTTTGTATGATTCTGACCTTCCCTAGATAGCTAGATAGCACTACCTGAATATGCTGAGAAACACAAACACATCAGTTATTTATGATTAGTGTATATATTAGATATGATTTTTGTATTATTTTGTGTTACTTATTATTCAACATCGTTGTGCATGGAATTTTCTTACCTCCTTGGAAGTTGCACCTACATAACAATTCAATCACAAAATGTAATTCATATTGTTATTTTTAGTATTGTTATAATGACTACAAATTTGTTGTTTTATACCTAAGTTATGGGTTCGATTTGAAATGTTCAGTAGTTCTACTTTTCCTTTTGTATTTTTCTGACAATGGGATTACTTGAATGTTGTCGTTTATTTTCTATACTCTTAAAGTTGTACAGTGCTGCCTGTGTTTTGATTAGTCATTGAAGGTGATGTCATCATTGGGGTCTTTAAGGAGTCTCTTTAAGCTTCTCTACCTTCATAGTTGCTGTGGAGAGTCTCTTTAAGCTGTGGTTCAATATCAAGGCTGCCTGCCTCGCTAACCCTAGAGAATATCCAAGGGGTCACGTTAGAGTGTAGATCAGGTGAAGAACGTAGTGGGAATATAGTATCTGGTTTGCTGAGAGACTTTAGCAGTAGTGATTTAGTCTCCACAGTATGCCAGTTTTGGAACCTGTCATTATTATCTTTTAAATCTCTCTATGTTCTCTTGAGTTGTGCATTTTTAGTCTGTTACAATGAAACCAATAGAATAGCAGCGAAAGCGCAAAATCAATTCAGCCCGCACACTGGTCAAGTATTTGAAGTACATTTATGTATAACCAAGGAATACCCACTACTACAGGACATTGATATAGCCCATGTAAAAAAGTTAGGGTTCTTATTTTTTTCAGATTACACTGATATCTCAATCCCCCTTTTCCCACAGGGATTGCTTAGTGCCAAATTGAGTCATTCAATGTTACAGTTACCAAAATATTACAAGGCTTTCAAACCAATATGCCCTCAAACCTCCCCCCAAAAAGCACCTGCCCACAAACCTCTTGCACCACTTTGGTGACTGGTTTAAATCCCAAATCACAGTCGGTAACTGTGAAATGTCTGAGAATTATTTGGAGAAACATTTACGTTGGAGAGGCATATGTAAAGCATGCCACAGTGTACAATTGTAACATCTAGAGAACCTTATCATTTTAGAAGAAGATTAAAGTTTTAATTGAAACAACTTGTAGTGTCACAATTCTGTTGCTTCGGAGACAATGTTAATTTGATTTGATAAATACCGCCCCCTACTAGATTGGAGTGTAAAGGGATTATTCCAGCAGTCAGATACAGATGTACCACTAGAGTGCAGTATAACTCCATAGATCAGGAGTTTTGAAACCGTTTTCACGTCAAGGATCCGCTGCTGTTTAAATCAAGGGTATTCAACTCTGGACCTCAAAGCTAGATCCACTGCAGTTTTTCTTTGCAACCCTCTTATCAGACGAGGGAAACCAGGTGGGTGCAATTAATGATGAGGTACAACTGAAAACCAGCAGGCTCTGGACCTCATAGGGTAAGAGTTTAAAACTTCAAATTTAAAGCAAATATGTTCACACTGTATGCACACGTCAAGGCCTAAAATGAAGAGCATAATATTAAATAGGTCTTGATGAATTTGATAAATCAAAGAGATCTTAGTTTTTTGTTATTCACTTGTTGGCACCCATTGTCGTTCAATAAGCTGAGGCAAAACATAGACATAATGAAATGGATTTGGATTTGGCACAAACACCTTTCTCGTCAAGGAAGGCATCCGTTTTACCCGTATGGCCTCTACTAACCATTCGGGGGTTTGAATTCATCCCTCGCTATCAATGAGTTTATTAAAGATATTTTTTTCCCTAGACAGCGAATTCCACTCATCTATAGAACATGCTCAGTGCTGTCATGGTGGTTGGGAAATGTAATAAATTATTTGAACGCATTTGTGTTTACTGAGGAAAACAGCAGACAGTGAGGGAAAACAAAATAGCCATACTGAAGAATAAATAGAATATAGGATTCAAAATGGCAGATCCAGTGGGTGTAGTCTGGACACGGTTAGTCAGTGAAAAAAGTAAAACTTTTTAAGGGTATTATTCACCGGCATTGGAATCTACTGAAAAACTAACATGTGAATTAGGCCACATTAACACCTGTAACGGCTCAAAATAAAGTGTATAAATGTATGTACATCGATGTGCAATGTCACCTGGATAGTAATCTAGAAAAAAACATTTATAAGTGAACTGACTGGCAGCTGAAATATTACAAATAGTTAAATAAAAATAATTGCATATGGATGGTGAGCCAGTGAAAACGTATACGTTATTATAAAATTAAGGTAAAGAGAATACACTAATTAATGTACTCTAAATATGGACGGTCAGTGACCAATATGCATATGGTTAATACTTTTGGCTTGTGTCAAAAATATATGATTTAACAGCTTTAATATCACAAACATAGACACAAATCTGTAGGACTACATCTGTTGTACATGTTGGTCGGAAGATATGTTGACAAATATTTTTTTTCATGCGATCATTGGTATTGCACAAACAATACTCGAGAAGACTTTCACCAGAGAAAGAGAGCACCTAAAAATCTCCAGGGTTAACATTTTAAGGCATCATTCATCGACGCTGCGAAACCTGTGAATATTGTGCTGACTCAAGCCATGCAATGAAAGGAAGAAGAGGCGCTTGACAAACAAAGCTATGTACAACTTGCTAAAGCAGTTTCCTAGTAATGACTGCTTCGGTCATTCCATTTCTGGAGGCCATGATACCCGCCAGATTTAGATTGTTCTGAAATTGTTTCAGTAATCAAACGGATATGATTAGTGTTCTTGCAACCAAACGTGTATGACGTGATGAATCCCAAAATATTATTCATCAAATCAAGAGAAATTCAAAAACAAAATAATTATACCGTCTTCAACAGCTGGTATCGCCCCCTTTGGCGGAAAACCTCGTGTAGTGCTTTGTTGTAAATGTTTGACAGTCTCTCACAATTGGTACTAATTCTTGCCCCACCTTCTTTTCAGTTCTGCTTCAACTATGTCATGTTTTGGGGCATTTTTGCATTAATGTGCAGCTTCAAGACCCCCCACTGCATTTTCAATAGTACCAAGATCTGGGCATTTACTCTGCCATTTAAAAAATATATACTACATTTTTAAGTCATTCTATTGCGGCTTTGCTTGTGTGTTTTGGTTAATTGTCCTGTTTCATGTATGGTTCAGCTTTTTAACAGATGACCTCACATTCTCCTCAAGAATTCTCTGGTACCATATGGAATTCATGGTAAGCCTGTCATCAATGGCAAGTTTGACAGGCCCTGAAGCAGTAAAGCCGCCCCAAACTGTAATGCCAACGGCCAACATGCTTCACAGTTGTATGACGTTCTTCTGTTCAAAGGTAGTGTTTTGTTTTTGGAAAACATGGCGTCTGACATTATAGCCAAATAACAACTCTTCCTTCGAATCATCTGTCCCGAGCACAGTGTTTCAGTAGTTTTCCATTAGCCTTTCATAGCTGTTTTCTAGTAAGTGTCAGTTGGGTCTTGAGTATTATTTTTTGAGAGCAGTGGTTTCTTCCTTCCTAACCCTCATATAGGCCAGGTGTGTGCAGTCTCTGAAAAATGTGTCCCTTGGTATTACTGTGGGGTTCTTCAAAACATTTTTGAGCATCTTTCGGTCAGCTCTTGGGCTGAATTTGATGGGACCTTTCTCCATTTATAGATGATCTGTTGATTTTTTTTGTTGCACCTGACTTTAATTGGACTAATATTATGTGACGTTGAAAGTAGGTGTGTACTTTTTTTCCACAAGTTAATTGCATTGCTGTATATTTCATTGGATAAATGATTACAAAGTATCATCAGCTTTTCTGATAATTCGATAAACTGGGTAATCTTTTTAAATACATTTTGTTGGAATTTAGCAAATATTCATATGTCCAAATGTCTTTCAAAAATGACTTTCCAGGGGGTGTACTTACTTTTTCACATGACTGTATACTCAGCTCATGTTCCATTGTAAATGCTTACCAGCAAAGTTACATAGCGTAACTACATGTCATCTTTGTGACAATGTTGTGTATTCTGGCCCTTTTGGTTGTCAACCACTAGCAGCAACATCACACCAATTTAATTTCTGAGTATAAGTACATTTGCCTATATACAATAATACATTATTGTAATTCTGAGAAGAACATCAACAGGATGATCCAGGCCAATGAAACCAAATAGAACAGCACAAATTAGATCACTGAAATGATGGTTGTGACAGCTGCGTGAGATTATGAACATGTAAAGTCTGCCTTGGGGATGCTCAGAGCATTTTACAGAGAAGTAATTGCTTCAAAAAAAATCTGCTTAATTTCTTTGTCATGAAAACTTTCACCATGTCAATACTGCACTTGATGGCTTCTAATTTCACTCTCCATGTCTTCATTCTTCACGTAGCACTCAGCCCGTCTGAGGTATTAGATCCCTCTGTCCTCACCTGGCCACCCACTGTGTGTGGGAGGGGGGCAGAAGACTAGTCTTACAGTGGCAGTGAAAGATTACCACATTCGCCCCTCAACTGGTGCCAGCCCTGACCAACCTCCATGCCAAATGAATAAAAAGGATGAGAAACAACAGCATATCGGGTGCACCGAGAGAAATAAAAATGCATCAAAGGATTATCCAAAAGTGTTATGAAAGCGACATGTAAACGGGTTCTTATTTGGAGGTCCTCCAGGAGAACCCTTCGTGTTCTGGTACCATGACGGACTCATCGAGTCCATGTTGTGGTACTGTTTGCAAACACACTATGAGGTCTGTTAAACCATCAAAATCTTACCGGAACAGGATGTTTCAAAGCATCTGATGTGTTCTCGGCGTACCTTTTTTGTTTTGGACTTCTTTGTTCTGTCTGTCCTGTGTAATGTACAATAGCTCAGGCTTTTGGGTAAACAGAGATGAAGTGACCTCTAAGTAAACTGCATCACATAAGCTCACAGATGCTACATCCTGTGCGCTTATTATAAAAGGCTGATTCATTCAGTGTATTTCCAATAGCCCAATGATTTGAAGGGAGAGGCCAAATGTATGAGATTGATTTACAGCAGTCTACCAACCCATTCCTTACCATGACTTTACAGTGACCTCTCCACTCTCCATTGCTCCGCAATAAACTGTCTACCAGCAGGAAAGAATTAGCAATCGATTGATAAACCCTTATTGTGTGTTGCGGCAGGGAGGGAGAGAGAGAGAGAGGGATGGATGACAGCACCGCAAACAAATATTTCTAAGACACTGTTGCCAAAGAGCATACAAATAATTACACCTACTTTGAACTGAACATCAACACCACAGGTAACTTTAACTTTAAATAACCTTCGAGACGAGGCATAAAAGGGCCTTCTACACCCTCAAGACAAACATAATACTCAACATTACATTCGGGATCTTGCAAAGAAATATGCCTTGCTCTAAACAGAGTACACTGTGGTAGAATACCTGACCAATTTGACTGACCAAAGGTCTTGAAAAACCTGGTCAATGTACAGACTCAGCAAATATGGTCCTTTCAAGAGAAGCTACCATCAGCAGATCTGGCTTTTGTGAACAGACTATGTGCACCCTGCCTAAACCAATTAAGCAGGAACAAAGTTGCACTTCCAAATCTTCTGCCAAAACTATGACCAAATTATAGACGTATGTGTAGTCAACAGTATTTCAGACCCATTTCTGTGAGAAAAACACAAAAACTAACACAGAAACTATACTGTTAACATAAACAACATTCAGCGCTTTATTCATTTTCAGATGTTATTCATACCTAATCTATTAGCACAATATTAAAAGACTGGACAATTTTAACAATGTAAAATACACTGCTCAAAAAATGAAGGGAATGTGTAATCTTCACTATAACACAAAGTCAATTAAACTTCCGGGATATCAGTCTGTCCAGTTAGGAAGCATGAGCGATTGTTAATCGATATCACCTCTTTAGGTGCAAATGAAAGTGACAACAGGTGCACCCCACCACCCCCCATTGGGTGGAGGCAGTACACAAGTTAATTAAGATACTTCTCAAAGAGGGAGGTTTTCAGCCTCAGACTCTGCTGTCCTGCCTTCAAGGGGAAGTTTGTTCCACCATTGAGGTGCGAAGACAGAGAAGAGTTTTGCCTTAGCTGAGTGGGAGCCGCCCACCCGTGAGGTTTGGGTGGCCAGAAGACATGAAGTGTCAGATCGGAGCACACAGGTGGGGTTGAAGGGCTTAAGCATAGCCTGCAGGTAGCGAGGCGCTCCATAGACAAGCACCATGGTCTTGTAGTGGATGCAAGCTTCTACCGGAAGCCAGTGGACCTTGCAGAGGAGAGGGGTGACATGGGTGAATTTGGGAAGGTTGAACACAAGATAGGCTGCTGCATGCTAGATAAGTTGCAGGCACTTGATGGCACAAGTGGAGAGCCCAGCCAACAGTGCATTTCAGTAATCCAGATGAGAGATGACAAGTGACTGGATCAGAACCTGAGCCGCTTCCTGTGCAAGGTACAGTTGGGCCGTATTTTAAGGATGTTGTACAGAATGAATCTGCGAGTGTGAGACACAGCTTTGATGTAGCTCCATAGACTGACCAGGAGCTCACTGTCCTGATGCCCTGATCCAGGTCTGGGAGGAGAACCCCAGGACGCCATCCGCCAGGAGCATGCCCAGACGTTGTCGGCAGTGGATACAGGCATGTGGGGGCCATAAACACTACTGAGTCACATTATGGGTTGCCGTGAAGATATTCACAAAAGATGGAACTGCCTGTGATTTCAATATGTCTAATTTGATTTTGTTTACTTGGAGTTTGCATTCAGCTCTCAGTCGGTTGGTGATTTTGGTGTTCATTGACCGTTTAGTCATTTTGCTCTCAACGAATTACACAATGTACAGTAACGATATTGCTCTATAATAGATTTTTTTTATCGAGACCTGATGTGCGATGTGTTTACCCGTATTTTCTTTTCGCTGTGTATTTGAAATGTTTCTACCATATATTTTGCAACTTTTGTATGTCTACTTAGAATTCCATATGCTTTCCACTTCTGTCATTTATTTATGTTTTTGTTACCTGCTTAGGCAAATTAAACAAGAATTTCCCATGCCCTTAAAATTGGATTGAGAGAGAGTAGCGGGAGAGAGAGAGAGAGTGAGTGAGATTAAACAAGACGTGGCCTCTGATGCTTTGGTATTCAGAGTCCCACACATCCCCAGATAGACCTAACAGGGATTTTAATTGATCAATAGAGAGACAGAGACCTGGCTATCCAATTCTGCTCCACCCTTTCATCTACTAACTTCAAAATCCATAAGGCTTGCAGAGAATCACAAAGAAACTGTGTAGCTCTACCAATGGCTACATACTGAATTATTCTCTCAATACATTGTCTTATTAGACACTAAGAAAGTGTTACATTTCCCTCCAGTTCCCTTATTTGACCTGTCACTGTAACACTGTAGAAAGAGCAAATGTTTCAGTACACAATCATCTTACCTAGCAATTTAAAGGGTTAGTATAGTTTTTAGTATGTTTGCAGAATGCTTCAGAGCCGGTAATATAATATTTTGTTGATAGTGTTATTTTAACCCTTGCCAAAGTATCAATTGTGTACTGTCTGCAATTGATTTATATTCAGCCTAACAGCTTCATAGGGGGCTTTAAAGGCCACATGCTACTGTGATTGGCCAGATTAAATATACATTTAGCAGCTTATTAGGTGTCGGGTGGTTAATGGTACTCCCTCTTTTAGCTGTTTTGATGTGTGTTTCTCGTATCTAAGAGCATCAATGTGTCTCAGAGGCAGCTGTCATCTTCACCTTCTACTGGACTGTTCCTATGACTAAAAGATCCATTATCTATCTACACAACAGATACACCCAGACCAAGATTCTCTATGCTTATTTATTTCAGGGAACTCACTAAAGATTGATATTTCATGTACACGTATCTCAATGTTGTTTCATGTAAAAAAAGAAAGAATCGATGCAGGTGATCAGATTGGCATTATACATATTTCCGACAGCAAAAGGGGTTTGCCAGGAGACAGAGTAACTATTTCCTAGAAGCACCTCTTTTAAAATTTCTGCAGTGTGTTTGTTGAGATACTGTTGAGCTTGACCTACGTGTCTATGAAAATACAAATGCGGTCAGTGTCTGGCAGACGACTGAATGTATGTGCCCATTTTTTAGGTTTCTGTCCGTCGACAACTATTTCCTGAGGATTGAATCAATGGAGGGCTCAACTGCTGACAGGATAAATGAATTCCACTTCCTCAAATTTCTCCTCCCCATTATTGGAATTTCCTCCGTCTTCTTTTCACAGACAGGCTAAAATGGAAAACGTTGGCAGGGGTTTATTTTAAACGAGTTCCGACCTTCTACTATCAATAGGTTCATTGAGAAGGGAGCCAAACTTCAAACATGGCTGTGCCTGCTTAGTGCAGTGTGCAGTGAGAAAGTACCAACTTGACAGTATTAAAAAAACATCTGTAGCATGAATAAATAGATCAAATAGGTGACTGTTTAATACATTGAAATCAAATATTTAATTCCTTTGAGCAGTGATAGTATTTCATCAACAGAGCCATCTTTGTCAGGATGCATTATGAGTTTGTATGGGTCAGTAGGCGATTCAACATGAAGGTCAATCTAAGCATTCCAAAAGAATAATTAAAAAATGAAATCATGTTCCTTATTGAGTAATAAAACTCTGGAGTACACAGTGTAGACTTTGGTACCAGTTTATGCTGGAAACAAGAAAAATGCTTGCTATTGTAGTTGGCTCTAAAATAAGGCATTTTAATTAATAAACTGGAAAGGTGTTCACAGAACTTGTTGATTCACTCACAGCTGTCCCTCTGTATTAGAGATGTTAATGATTCTATAACAGCAGGACACCACCTGTGTCGTGCCGGTTGTTATATCTATGTTTAGTGTGTTTAGGTTCAAGTCATTCTGTTTCTATATTTTCATCCATGGGTCATTAATTTCACCAATCGTTTTTATGACTATACTCATCTTAGAATTCAAATTCTATATAACTGGTACTCTGTGTCCTGCTCCTTCACATAACATGACAGATTTATTTTGGGTGGGGGACAGGTACATTCCCATAATTCTTTTTTCTATGAACTGTCAAGAATGTAATTAAGTGTATGACTATAAATTAGCTCATAACATCTGTTTTTTCCCCTTGAAAAATATACACGTTTTGATAGTCACTCTTTATTTGTCCATCTATCAAATAAGGAATATATGAGTATACTGGTGTTGCTGTTAAAAATATATATAATACTCAAAATATACAGTACTGAAGGTATCCAACTTATCAGTTTTGATGAGGTTTTGGGGAACTCTCAAGTATTTCTGTCAAACCACGTGACATCCTTAAACTAGCTACACATGCAGCGGTAAACAGACAGCGAACCACCCAGGAATTGCTACAAATGCTCGTAACTATGTCTTGTGTTGACATAAAGGCTTTAATCATTTAGATTTTTTTAATGGTATGCATTCTGACGAATTTGTATGACAATTGAATTGCAGACTAAAATAGCAAAATGGTCTATTAGACTCTCTTAAATAATATTGGAAAATGAAAAGTCAAGTTTTTGTGTTCAGCCAAGCCTTCTCGTTAGAACTGGTACGTCTGCTCCGCGTGGTACCGAAGCTCCTCTTAACTCGCCGGCGCTCTCCCTCGCCAGTGTACTAGCCATCCGCCGGACAGCGATGGCAGCAACGCACCTTGAGGACGCACCTGTTTCCACTCAGTCATTAGTTGGGTATATATTGTGTGTGTTAGCCTCCGCAATTCTCGGATTGTTGTTTCTGTCGTCCCGAACTTGAAGCGCGTGATTCTGTATCTGACAAACAACCACTTTAAAGAACTGAACCGTCTACGTTTGTGTTTTGTATATTTTTAATCACTGGCTCATTGTATTGACCTTAAAAAAACTTGATCTAATAAAAAAATCTGTTTTATTTTACATCCATAATGCATCTGGTTATCTTGAAAATATTATCCCTCGAAAATGCCTACAAAGATGAATAAATATAATTAAATATAAATATGTGTCCATGTTTATGGATTTACACCCCCAGGGGTACAATATATACACATGCACATCATTTACAGTATATTTTCTTTGTCCATTACATATGGCAGCAGTGTTGGGATTTTGCTTATGAATAGACTGTCCATAACAATGACATCTCTGACATCACAGTATCGGTTATTCAAATCAGGGACAACAGCAAATGCCTTTACAATTATTTACCAATATAACCTGAAATCAATTTGTAACCAATATTTATTAACCACAGAACTGATATTAATTAGTAACCACAGAACTGATATCACAGCATCAATGCTTTGCGAATGGGCCGCTGCCCTGCTAAATGTCTGGGAAATCCAATCTGAAGCAGACATCTAGCCCCCAGGGCCTTGATAACACAGTGAGGATGGATGGTAGGAACTACGCTTTGCTGGGCTGTATGACTGCTGGTTTCAGGCTGAAAATGCATATCGTATATATATCTGCACAGAAGTCCTCTCACTTCCCTCTCTGTCTCGCTCATGTTGGTCGCTATTGCCTCTTGCCCTCATTTCTGTCTATCTACTTTTTTCTCATTTTTACTTCAATCATCAGTGCCTGATTCAAATTTTCTCTGCTTCTCCCTTCGTTTCAGCATCAAGGAGTCACAGGGGACATTATTGATCCTCAAGTTTTTAATATTTTCCCTCAGGGTAGGGGACACATGCACATATCTTACCCACCACGACCAGACAGCTGCTTAAACATACTTCAAGTGCATTTCCAACTACATTTGAACATTGCAGGGGCAAAAAAAACAATCATAACTCTCGATAAGAATTGCTTCAGCAGCTCCCTGTGGGTACATGTGCCATGTTGAAATATTAATGTTGAAACCAGTTGGCTTCACCAGAGATTGGTGTTCATAAACAGTCACACATTATTCTCAAGCCTGACAGGATGGCAATCTCTCACCAAATCAAACCGTATTTTTGAGAGACATTCCAAATTACATGAATCTGTTGGGGCTTCCTGCCTCCAATCCGCAGTGCGGGGTACGTAACGCTTTAAATAATACCTTTCTAATAAAGAGACATTGGTGTTATTGTTTTGTTTCCCAATCTGGTTTCACAGTAATTCTGAGGGGAAATCTCTGCTGTAATCGCAGCATAATAGACACTCTAGCCAATAAGCAAAGGGCAAAATGCACACAGTTGGCCATTCAGACTCTGCCACAGTTAACAGAAGGGATAAAGAAAATAGGAAATTGTATTTTTCCATCCTCACAGGAGGAAATTGTTTTTCATTAACACAAAGAACAAACACGTCTTGATTCTAAGCTTACAGATGTTAAGTTGGTTGACAGTTAGTTCGCCATGTTGGCTCTTCAGTGCCAGCGTGACAGATAGCCTAGGGGATAAAGCATCTGACCCGTAACTGAAAAGTTGATGGACACAAAATAAGAACTTTCTTCTGGCTAGATGGTCGAAACGTAAATGTTTCTGTCAGGTTGACAAGTGTCTCTTGTAGATTTGACAGTAACTTGAAGCAGAGATCTAGGCCGCGAAATTATGAAAAATGTATGCCCTCACTACTGTTAGATGCTCTGGATAAGAGTCTCTGCTAAGTGACTTAAATGTAAATCTAAAGGGACCAAGACCATGATGAACAACAGTAGATTTCTCTAAAAGCAGAAATCTCCTTAATTATTGTCACCATCCGTTCGTCTCTCACCCCCTCCCCTCCATCATGCCTACCCACCAACCGCCGTTATCATGTACCCCATCACCACCAAAACCCTCCCCCTCTCTCTTCCCCTCCTACTCTTCTCGCACTATCTCTCTCATTATGTCCTACTCCCTCCCATCCTCTTTATCTCTCCCTCCCATTGTCAGAGGCCATTTCTCTGATAGCTGCATCATTTCCCTAATGTTCCTATTACCAGGACACCCTCTCTTTATATCTTGGATAAATAGCCTTCCCATCAGGCCCAATCTAATATTAATGCCACTTAATGTATCCAGTGATGGTTTCAGGGGATGTAGTATCGCCGATAGGTCATAAGCCCATACAACGATCAGCAGACAAAACGGGACTCAGGAGACTTTATTTCTGACAGTTCTGAAAAGCATAGGCTGATCATCAGAGAAGAAAATGACTCAGATATATCTGAGGTGGATTGCTTTTTTTTTTTGGTGAGTTCAGAGTCTGACTCAGAGTGGCTAGAAGTTGCCATTGGACGTCTGATCTTTCTCTACCACTGCCTGCCTCTTCTGGAAGACGACTAGGGAAAGTCCATTTTGGGATGTTTTGTGAGAAGTTTCTGTTCTTTAAAACACCACTTCCCTTATGTGACAATCACACGGTTAAATAAACATTACATTTTGAAGCTAAGACCACTTTTCTCACTGAAGGGACATAGATAAATGGAAAGGTTGTGGGTTTAAGGTGTTCGTCTGATGTCGATTTCTGGGTACAGAATTGTAGCTCACGGACTGTGGGTTGCCTGGTGCCATGAGTTGCCTAGCAACCCCTTAAGCAGTACACCAAGAGGAGGATTAGTGCTGGGGTGTGCTATGACGTCTTATATAACCACAATGATCTGCGAAAGACAGAAGGAAATCATAGTTCCTCTCACAATTCAAAGGAAAGCAATACTATGAATCAGAGTTCACGATGGCCTCCACTTCCCAGCCAGCAAATACCAGATATGAACCAAATAAATGAATCTATTCCTTCTTTCGGACATTGCTCTTTGCTACCTCAAGTCAGGGATTTTGGATTGGTAAACTTGTCCTGGTTGTTTCACTGCTTGGAATTACTCCTGGAAAAACTTGGACAGGGACATACCCTCGCTTCTTAAAGACTCGACTAATGCATTATCATTAGCCAACATTGTTTGGCTTGAGACCTTAAATGGTGGTCTCTCTGTCTTACATTACTCTCTGTTCACCCATTGAGATGTCACAATCACAATGTGTTGACATGATTTGCTGGATTGTCTTTTTGCTTGTCATCAGCTTCATGTGTGTGCTGAACCTGCCTGATTTGACAGCACAGTAGCTCAAAGAGAAACTGCAGTGTGAGAGAGTGGGCTATGGCTTCCCAGTCTTTCCTCCAGTATGTCAGAGTGCTTACATCCAGCCCAGGACAAACACCATGCTATAACTTCCAATGAACCCTGAACTCCACGGACCTGTAGCTGGGTGTAATTACGAGAGACAGAGAGGGGAAAAAAGAGAGCGAGGGATGGGAAGACACAAAAACAGAGAGAGGCGGGGAAAGGGAAGGAGCGAAGTGGAGAGCAAGAGGGAGGGGGAGCGTTAATCCCCCCCGCCTTCTACTCCACCTCCTCGGAGCAGAGATGACACCGGGGAGCCCGGCTTGTGATCCAAACCCAGCTGCTGCCTCCCTCCCCATCTGCCTGGTCCCCTGGCTCCCTGAATGGCTGACAGGACCCACTCAAAGAGCCCCTTCCGACTGTGGGCCTGTAAGGAGCCTGCCCACAGTCCTTGTTATTCACACACTACGGTGGTTAGGGTTGATTGGGACCCAGATGTGTAGCCGCCAGCCAGCCACTGGTGATAAGTGATGTAAATCTCGGGCCGCACGCTCTTGCTACAGGTGTGTCTCCCAGGCAGCGTATTTGTCGATTTAATCAATGGCAGCTTGTTTATTCACTAGCCCGCGATGAAACCTGAAGGAGCGTTGCAGAGGAACTCTCTGCTACTCACTATTCGCCCCGTGTACCGCCGCAGGCCACGGGCGACGACGAGGGAGTCTGCGCCACGTCGCGGTTACCCCAAACTCACCCCTCGATCTGGGGTACGAGAGCGAGGAGGGAACGACTTAAACCAAGCAGAGATAGAGAAGGAGAGAGATGGTGAGAGAGCGTGATGTAGGAAGAAGAGAGAGATGGAAAGCGAGGGGAATAGCTGTCGGCGGTATTTAAATGAGTCTGGCAGTCAAAAGCACTGCTGGAGCTCAGTGTGAATTAATGCCACTGTGTGTTTTCAAGGGCTCTACCAGAGATGTTTACCCGCCAGGTCCAACAGAAACACACCACTTTCTGTAATCTCAAAAAGACCAACTAAAAGAAGCAAAGTGAGAACGGAGGGTGGTTTAAAAATGCTGGCCATGGAGGACAAGATGAGAGGATAAAGTTTCCCTGCTCTTCCACTTCTCCCTAGTCTGCATGGTTTCCTGACCAAGAAGGGGTTCGGTAGAACCAGGGTACTGAGTTTGGTTATAAAACGCCCTTTTTAATCCACCTGCAGGAGTAGATAGAACAAAACACAGGTTGTTGCAAAATGTTCTGGGTCATTTGCAATTTCCAGGCCCGCAAACGTATACAGTTTTGATCACAAAATATCAGGAATATGTCAGAGTTCAAAATGTGGTGTAGGAGTTGAATCAATGATGACAAGCTGGCCAGGTCTTGAGACCGCAAAGCAGCCCCCAAACATAATGCCACAGTCTCCAAATGAAGTTATTCTGTTTAAATGTAGTTTTACATTTTTGGAGTCTTGCATTGTGACCAAACAACTGCACCTTCGAGTCAACTGTTCAAAGCGCATTGTTCCGGTATTATTTCTTTACCCAGGTTTTCGTTGGGTGTTGTTATTCTTTTTTAAGAGTTGCTCCTTTTCCCTTCCTGACCTCTCATGTTGGCCTTGTTGGTGCAGTCTATTTCTGACGGCAGACCCATGAACTTTGGTTGTAGCAAGAGAGGCCCCTAGATTCCTCACTGTTACCCTGGGGTTCGTAGAGACTTCTGTGAGCATCTTTTGGAAAGCTCTTGGGCTGAATTTGGTTTTGTGTGTGGGAGGGAAATGAGTGTGTCGAGTTGTCAACTAAACAAAACAGTTTATACTGTTTTCTGTTTACCTCCAAAACGATATGCAGATCTATTCGGTTTTACTCCTACCAAATTTCAGGCAGGCTTTTGGATTTTATACAATAAAGAGAACTTTGTCTTAATGAGTAAAATGTTATCTGGGGCGGGATTATCGTGCACCAAACTCATGAAAAGTGAGGACAAGTGTCATAGTATCATGTTTTTCATATTATCGTTGTGTTTCAGCACACAAATGAAGTGTCACCTTCTTTTGTCTCCCAAAAGTTTGCATCCATGGGTTTTATAGGGCCGACCTGTTCGTGTCAGTGCGTGTTTTAGAGCGAGGTAGTGCAATATTGCCAAGCTCTCTAAGTTGCTGTCAACCTGGTTTCTCTCAAACCTCTCCTGTCATTCAGTCATGAGAACCATCATTTCCCACAGCCACAGGTTGGAGTTCACCATTGACAGTGAGTGACAAGAAGTCACACAAGCAGCTGGGACAAAATATGTATCTCCTGAATCACATTTGCGTTTAATCTCAGCAGCACCACTACACCAAGTAAAAGTCTGAGTATATGTAAATGTGTCTAGCTCTTATAGTGATTCTGTTTCATACATGAGGATTATCGCTCAGGTAATTCCATTATTCACCTTAGGAGCAGCCAGATTAAAGCTGCAAAAGAGCAAGCCCTATGTTCAGCTTTTCTCTTATTGAATATGGAAAAGCAAGTTTGTAGACAACGCTAAAGTGTCCTCTATTGTTGAGTGGGGGAATGGTTATATCTTAAAGATTACAATATTAATTCCGATAAAACAAACGTAAGAAAAAAAAGTTTTGTTTCGCATTGCGACTGGAATAAGTTATTAGAATCAAGTTGTTGATAGAGCACCTGTTAATTTTCTTGGTATGAGGTGATTTGTTGTTGTAAAGGGATCAAGCTGCTGGCTAAGAGGGCTTTGTATGGTCACCACCTGGCTGGCCTGGCCCGGAAGAGACACACACCCACACACACAAACGCACATACAAACACGCACGCACACACACTGGATGACTGGCACAGTGTCAGCAGGGCTTCCCTACAAACATCATGGAGGTTAACTATGTGTCTTCCTGTTTTCCTGGAGGCTGCTCCTGAAACACAATCAAACAAGGAGCCCTTCCTGTGTGTGTGTGTGTGTGTGTGTGTGTGTGTGTGTGTGTGTGTGTTTGCCCGACCTCAGTACTAATAGTCTCAGATGTAATCCTGAAACAGACTGAGTAGCAGCTGCAGTGTGGTTCATAATAACAAAGCGGACTGCTGATACTTAAGAGTTTTTTTCCTGATAAATTAAGACTCTAATAGTCTTCTTTAATCTAAAAACGTCATGGCTTTTTAACAGTGTTTTAACACCCCTCACCGCCTTTCACCTCCTTTAGGTCCAACTCCCACGATCCACATGGTTAATCTGTGAAATGAAAAATTTATAAATCAAACCATTTATAGAAAACAGTGGAGGCTGGAGACAATAGGACACAACCTTACAAATCATGCAATACAATTCAGCCAACGCATGAAAACACTGGAGCCTGCAAGAGATATACAGATATTAAAGTTCACTGAGGACATAACAGACAGAAAAATAAATATAGAGGAAATATGAGGTGAAATATTAAAATGGAACAGAATGAAGTTCTTACTGATTTCAAAAGGATTATTGAATATGTACATCAAGAAATCATACACCAAAAGCTGGTGTGGTGTTTTCCTGCTGGAACAGAGGACGTTCAGTACCTTCTTGTGGAATTATAACCGAACCATAAGGTTTCTGGATAATATTAAAAGGTAATATCTATTGGTATTAGGTATTATCTGTCTGTTCTAATCAGGGAACTATTTTAATACCCCTGGTTTGGTTAAAACCAGACCCCATTTTGTTCCAGGTACAGTAATTTTGCTCCAAGTAAAACACTTTTCTGAAAAACAAATAGTTTTACCAGGTGGGAAAAGGGTTCCTTCTATCAGGACAGACAGAGAACATTTTGGAACCCTCTTTCCTATGAATGTTCTAGGTTCTAGGGTACCGTTGAGGGTATCCTATTGAGAAAAAAAGATGAAGAAGAAAGAGAGGGGCATAGAAGTGCTTAAAATGAGGTATACCTGCGTTAAAAGAATCTGTGAACATTGTCAGTGGCCCATCCGTTGGTGGTAACACCATTTCATCACTGTTTGTGTTTGAACGAGGGCTGCAATTTTCCACTCTGAAGAGCAGACGGCGCAACGTTTAATGTAAAAAACACTGAGCAATGCTACGAGAAGGATATGAATGAAGACAAAGTTATTCCCCTATATTGATTCCAGGCCTTGGCTTGTCGAACTCAGTCGATTTTCTACCTCACTGAGGGACATGTGTGTGCGAGTGTGTGCAAGTGTATGTGCGAGTGTGTGTGTACAGTATGTCACTGAGTACCAGCACCCACTGACTACAACTACTTGGGTGACAACTTCGCACAAAAAATAAAGACCTTTTTGCCACAATACAACTATTTCTGTGGAAAATATCAGGTCGTCAAGTGAACAGTGAATGTAACTGACAGGTCAGGCCTTTAGTAATGTAGACCAGTCCGTTAGATGCTGAGGTTCGACATTAAAAGGGAGGGGGGCGGGAGTGTGAGTGTTTGCACGTGCGCGTGCACTTACCTCATCACGTGTCTGCGCACTTGGCGTACAGATGCATCGTGGGACAGAAAGACCAGCCCGGCCTTCGCTCCAAAAGACGTGGTTATCGGGTCGCAGTATTTGCCTTGACCACTGTGTTCCCGCCACCACTACATGCGAGTCGATCTCTAACGCGGGTTTTATCCACCCTTCGCTGCGCGTCAGTTGCAACGGACAATCGACACCGCCGTGTGAATACCGTATGAGCCCCACTGTCCTGCCCTAGGTGCTACAAGCCCAGACAAGAACATGTATGTTTCAGAAGCTGAAGGTTGTACACATGAATACTAGGATTTCGTTTCAAAATGTACTCATGGATATATATTTTAAAGAATAAATGTTCACACCGGCCCTCATTGGGTCCAACAATTTCAGAAATATCGGCTGCGGAGTGGATCTCAGAGAGCAAAAGAGGTTTAGTGACATTGAAGTTCCTAACTGTAAATACAGGATATATTATCCTGTATTTCTAAATCTGCTGATGTATCTGATTCCCCCTCATCATCAGTCATCTCTTCTGCTCTTTCGGCTTAAAGCTCTCGGCTTCCACAGTGCTGCGCAAACATAGATATACCCGGAAAACACACTCATATTCATTTCACTCGACGCAGTGTCTCGAACGTCACTTTTTTCCGGACGTAAACCTGAACCTATTATTATTCATTTTTTCTTGCATGTTGCATTGTCTAGACAAAATAATCTGTACTGGGTAAATCAATAGACCGCGCAGTTCTTGGGCTGAATTGTTTACTTTGACGTCAGCGCTGAGTGCTGGATGGACTGGGCCTGTTGTTTATCTGACCCACGGACCGTGTAGTAGCACTATATTTAAACGTGGTTACTCGACTGTGAGGCACGGGTAGCCAGTACTGTTCTTTAGGGCGAACAGTCCCAACACGTGTTATGATGTGGTTCTTCTCACGTGCTACAATTAAAGGTGCGAGCAGAATATATTTAGAGAGTTAGACCTAACAAGCACATTCATTATCCTGCGTGAGCGCCTCTGCATGGAGACCTGCTGCATATTAGAGACGCTATCGCAATGTGTTTGTTCCCTCTGTGGTATCAACCACCGGCGTAAGCACCCCTATCTCCACTTCTGGATAAGCCATGGTGGGTGTCATTGCCGGGCAGGGGCTGACATTGTTTTTCACACCGGTGCCCGTTTGCCACCCGCCACGGCACTGCATTCGGGGTGTAAGCAAATAACACGTATGACTTCGCTGTGTGTCACCAGCCACAGACATGACTCGCACGTAGCAATTACCGGGGCTGTGTGTTTCTCAGCATTTACATCTGTGTGTGTGTTGTAACGATAGGGAGGGGCCAGGTAGGCGGGGCCTGGGTGATTGTTTCACTGCAGATTGGAGTGGCAGAGGAGTGGCTTCAGGTGGGCGTGGGGCTCCGACACCCACGTGGACTCAATCCATCATGGCTGCCTATTGCTTACATACTGCATGGTTTTTATATTGTTGGCAAATGAGGACACTACGCAGGGGACAGAGTGCCATGACAGACAAACGGTGACATTTATCCTGCTGAGTTTGACAGTAGGGGAGTTATGGGGCCTCGTTGCTACAGCAGCTCTTAGTCACTGACTCACAGTCACAGACTCAGCCTGCCGAGCCGGGGACACACACTGACTCACCCCGATGCTGTCGTCCTTCCAGATGGACAGTGATGCATTCCCGGGGGGGTGGGGGGGGAACTGCCACGTGCCCTTTCATGTGGTCTTTGTGTGCGAACCTACCTTCATTTAATGAGCCACCTGTGTTGTGTGCTTGGGAGTTTAATATGTGGTGCCTTGGGTCGTTACTCTCCAGCGACTCCTTGTGGCGGCTTGCATGCCCGTGTGCTCAATTGAGGTAATAGACCGGAGAGTGTTTTTCCTCTGGTGCATCAGGATTACGGAATAGACTGCCTGGTTGAGTGAGCAGTATCATAGGGACCCGAAATGCATTGGATGTGCTACAGAGGACATCTCCACATCCACTGTCCCTGGTCCAATGGGAGCTGTGGTGATGAAGGAGGGTGGTAATCATAATTTGAGACCACATCTGACCCCTTAATCTTTAACCCAAAATCTCACCCCTAACCACAGCTGTAACCTAAACCATAGCATACATTTCCCCTTTTCTTACGAGTAACAGCACAGCTTTTCCACTGGGTTGAATTTTCCTTGTTTACTATGCTAATATATTTTTATATGCTAATATAGCTAAACAAGGACAAATTCACACATGCATACATATACACCCACAAAACACACACACACATAGAACAGACAGAACGTACAGTTTTAAACTCCTCAGCTGAACTGTTAAACCGAGCTCCGGTAAAACACGCGGCAGTTGGAAAAGTGTTTGCGCACAGGGGAGAAATAATTGGATCTGTATCTCTCCTCTTGGTTAGCTCACATCAACTGGGTTTTGATTGTAAGAGGTTCAAATAAAACGGAGAAATGTGTGAACAAGAAACACATATTTTCATTTGTTTGATTTGGATAGAATAGCAGGATTTAATGTGACGTAAGAGATCTTTTACATATCAAGTCAGAGAAAACATGGGGAAACATCTATGAAAAATTCCATAGGACACTTACAGGCAACTCAGGAAGTAGATGCCAATGCTCTTTTTAAAAATGAAGCTAAGAAATGTTTGTTCTGCAGTGTAGGCCAGATCTTTGGGCGAGGAAAGACACCAAGGTAGACTTTTCTCCTACATATGCTTAGATCTGAACAGAAATTCTCTTCTCTCTGATTATTTATTCAATTATTACATGCACACACATTAGGTGGGATGATAATGTCGACAAGCTTTGTCAAGAAATTATTTCACTTCATGGTTAAATGAAAATCTGAAATCTATTTCTGGTATATGTATTTGAATTTAAGTGAATAGTTAAATTACTTTGTGTTCCCATTTGTAGTATTTTTGTCACATTTAGAGTTTTGCAGGACACCAAGCATGGACTTGAAGTACAACAAACTTGTTTCAATTAGGGAACTGAAGCAGTCAAAAACTAAATGAGAAGAAACAAGACAGGCAGGCAAAAACACAGACTGGTAGAGCCACAAAAAGACTAAATGACTCAACAAAGCGCTAACAGAAGAGGGCAAACTAAATAGGGAGCTGATGAAGACTAAACAACAAACAGGTAAAAACAATCAGTACAAAAATGACAGGCTACATTAAGGAACAACAGCAAAAACAAAACAGAGCTTTACAATTTCATTGGCCTGAACTATTTTCAAGTGTATTTCTCCATAAAATATACTTTGGATTGCTTTGGTAAAATTCAAAATAGTTTTCAATTGAATTTTGTAGCGTCTCAATTTTGCGGCAACTCTTCAATTGGTATTGAAAAACACGATGAGACTTTGTGGTGGCCAGAGAGTGTCTGATAATTAACCCAAAAACATATATGAAAATAAACACTTGCAAAGCATGAATGATAAATATTCCAATGAACTCTTGCTTTCCAATAATCATGTCCACAAAAACATTTACATGGTGCTAATTTACAAGACATTTTAGAGCAACAGACAGTCAGTGCATTCTGCTAAGCTAAAACAAATATATTGTATAAATACATTAAATGTCTTATTATTTTACTTAGATTGTTTTACCGAAAGGCAAGTAATTCAATTAGCAGGCAAGTTGACTGAGAACAGATCATATTTCCAGCAGCAACCCTTGGAATAATTAAGGTTAACTGCCTCTCTCAGGTACAGATCAACATACTTTCCATTCAATCTAGCATCGATGGGTTTGTTGTTGAGATTTTCTAACAGCTAGGCAATGTGTGTGTGTGTGTGTGTGTGTGTGTGCGCGTGTGCGTGTGCGCGTGCGTGTGTGTGTGTAGACGTGTATATATACTGCTCTGGAAAAACATAAGAGACCACTGCACCTTTTTCTTTCCTCTCCAAAAAAGCTGAAAAGGAATGTTTTGAGTGAGGAACAGAAGTAGTGGTCTCTTAACTTGAACCCTTCTGTTCCTAACTCAAAACCTTCCTTTCCACCTTTTTTTAAAGAAAAAGATGCAGTGATCTAAACCTTTTCCAGAGCTGTACATACGACAGCATTTAGTTTAATGGCGATTTCCTGAAGGATTTAGATTTAAGAATCATGTCTAAAGAGCGGACCTACTTGAAAATAGTGCTCTAGCTAGGTACAGGAATAAAGTCAGCCTTCTTAGTGCTATTTCTGTAAAAAAAACCAAGGCTGACATTCCTTGATGAAAATTCTTCATATAAAGCATTCATAATGGAAAGAAGTGTAGCCTCCATCTAACCCTCTTATAGTGAATCAGTTTTCATATTGCACCGAAAGGTCACATACTGTTCATATATGAACAACACGAATCCTACAGGGGCTTTTTCTGACATGTAGAATTACACATTTCCAACATGCGGCCGGAGAAAAATATTGCCTTCATGTTAGTTTGCAATAGCAGGGCACATGATGTTATGGCCTTGGCAAAACAACACGGCATGACGTGAATAAAATGAACGCCTGGACCGATGAAATACCAGTGCAGTACCAGTCTCTTGTGGCCAGATGTACGACGAACGCGCTAAACATAGCCATTGACGACCAAGTACATTTTCTGGTGAGAAATCAAACAAGTATCTGGTAGGGTGACTGGTATGATGGCTAAAGGAGTTCCATATGAGAAGGTAAAGAACATGATAAAGGTCCTGTGGAGAGAACCAGACTTGAAAGGTTTGGCGGCATTAAATATGTATCACTGGCCTTCACCTGTCTCCAAAAATACTGATGCTGTGTGTCAGTTGTAATTCTCTATGATCTTCTCGTAGAATACGACCGACAGTCAGGGTCCAGCGTAGTCCAGTTGGAAGAGTGCTTGCAACGGCATGTGTGTGTTCGATTACCAATAATCAAAGTATCAAAATGTATTAACTCAGTACCATAAGCTGATCTAGATAAAAGCATCTGCCAAATGACTTATGGGAGGGCAATAGCAGAAGCATGATAGTTAAAAATACCTTACTGTTATGTGTAGTTTATGTTTAGCGTGGTTTAGCATTTTGGAATGGTCTACATCTCTGGAAAAAATCAAGAGACCACTGCACATTTATATTTCCATTCCAAATCTAGTTGAAAAGGAAGGCTTTAAGTGAGGAACAGAAGGGGTAAAATTAAGGGACCACTGCAAATTGAACGCTTCTATTACTCACCCAATACTTTCCTTTTCAACCTTTTTGGAAAGGAAAGAAATAGGTGCAGTGGTCTCTTATTTTTTTCTGGAGCTGTATATATCTTTTGTTTACTCCCCTGTCCTTTCCTTTCTTCAATGACAGGCTGTAAGAGTGGCTGTCTCATCATAATTTCTGCATTGCAAATTTCCTGTTTATATCCATCCACACAGATGACAAGTGATGGCGGGTGATTGGCGGAAAGGAAACTCTGAGTGATTCTTCAGTGTTCCATCTGGGTTAGTGGGGACGTTCAGAGAGTTTCAGGCTCAGAATCCAACTAGGGTATATGACTCTATTTACATTTTAATCATTTAGCTTACAGTTATCCAGAGCAACCTACAGGAGCCATCTAGGTTGGCTGCCTTCCATGCTCAAGGATAGAATGAATGATGTATCACTTTGCCAGCTTCCATTCAATTCATCCTTCTATTAGTCCAACCTCTAACCATTCAGACTTGGGAGTTTTCCTCTTTCAGATGTCTTGGAGGAAGACTTGGATAAACCCAACTCTGAAGTGACTCAATTTAATTTTACAATCGGGTGAGTGTTCAAGATAAGTGTAAAGGTTACTGTGACCGTCTCAGTAGGGTTTGTTTTTATGTTCTGGACAAGCAATGGTCAGTGTCCTCTCAGAGCGTTTAGCCTGTTTTGAACTGCAAACACTCCATTGAGTCAACCAGTGAAGGCCTTCAGGGCAGATCTGCCATGTTTGAATAAGTGTAATTCCCATGTGTTCTTCAAGACCCATAAGGCACGAAGTAGAGACAGGGCCACTTTCTTTGTCTGGTGTGTACCTTTCGGTTTTAGTCCTCTCAACTGGCGGTCAGTGAAAAGCACCGCAACTAGACTGACCTTTCTCTCTGTCGGTGCTCTTTTCATCCTTTCATCCCCCCTTTCCAATATCTATCTCTTGGTTGGCGGTCTATCCATCTCTCTCCAACAGACCTCTGAAACCTTTCGCTCCCTCTTTCTCGATTCTAAGTATCTCCCTTTTGATCCATATTTACCTCAGCAGTTTTTATTTCTGTTCTGGCGTTCTGTCCTTCCTTCACTCTCCATTCCCCTCCTCCAGTTTGGCCCTGTTGTCTTTCCATCTCTCCTCTTCAAAGACCTTCAGCTTACCGACTCACATGGGATGCTCTCAGTGGTAGAGGACATGCGGTGTGTCCTTGGGAGTGTTAAAGCTTTGATAAAACTAGAGCTGTTTTTCTTTACAGTGTAGGCATGGGTATCAGTGGGCCAATTATTCCTCATCGTGCTGAGAAACTCAGAAGGCATCAGCCCATTATAAAGTACCAGTTATAAATAAACAGTTGACCGCTTCTAAACTGACTCCTCTTATTTATATTTGTAGCATTAGCAGTTGACATGGCTGATCCGAAAGGTGGGACTGAACTTCACATCGCATCCCACTTAAGGTTTCTAAATGCTGATGAAAGAGTGCAAAAGCTAACGTCTTTTTACAAGGAGGAAAGGAGAATTACATCAGATTTTATTTTTACTTCTCTTCTGATTACTAGATCTGAAATGGATTAGTCTGGACACGTCCCTCAATTAACCATCATGACAACAAACAGCATAAACTAAACCCCTCTACCTGAACCACGTTTAACTTTTCCCATTACTAATTTCCAGCGGTGTGGTGAAACTGTGATGGGCTCGGTCAACTCCGGCAATGCACCACCCTCCGATCCCGAAGTGGAACGGACCACGACCTGTGAGCTTTATGAAGGAGTGGTCCGTTTCAGGCTGTATGTGCACTGCACATCTAACGGAGCGTTGAACTCTTGGCTGTGTACTGGAATGCCCTCCAGTCCTACACACACTCATGAATTCTTTATGTGCTCACCCCAGCAGCAGAAGCTCTGGAAGTGGAATCGACTGCATGCACTAAGACAGCCTCCCCATCCATGCCTGGCATGTGAAAGATGGGCAATGTCAGCCAACATGTCTACCATCTTTAGGAGATACAGAGCTGAATATGAAAACCTGCCGCCACAACACTTACAGTAGAACTGGTAGCAGTGGATAAGGAATCCCAAGCGATACCTCTGCGATATTGCTAGAACAACAGAAATAATGGTTTTCATTTCTCGCTCTGTCATTGACTGTCTTTCTGTCTGTCCACCTTTATGTTTGACTGTCTAAAAATAAATAAAATAAATAATGACACTTCACCAGGATCACATCTAGCACTTGAAAACGTAGTAAAGATTAAGGAAGAGCAAAGCAACTGTAGGTTTTTGTTACCATTTCATCCAAGTATTCAATATGGATTTGTGGGACTCGGAGTCCTTTTTTTTTTCCCTCTTGGTTTGTTTACGTCATTCGTTTTTACTACAAGACCCAGAATGCAAAGTTCCTACTCCGTTTCACTCCACTATGAACGTACAGTAGCGGCTCTCTCTCCTGCAATCTGAACAATGACTTCAGAGCGGAGGAAGGGAATTCAATAGCCTAGAATGCGTTATACAGCACGAAATATCTGTATTGAGCTGCTGTTCTCTCATATTAAGTCAATGTACCAACCGTAAATATGTGGATACCTACAGAGAACGAGAAATACGGCGTCGGTAAGTTTATTGTTTTTATGTTGAAATTATCGTGGTCAAATTTACTTGCAAATTTAAAATGAGTTTAATCATAGTGGCAACCTGAGATATTATGGTGCTGTTTCATGCTTTTGAACACCGTATTAAAATAACAATGATCACTCTTATCACATCGGTTGGTATCATTGCCCGTGTTTATTTCTCGGGTGCCACCACTTCATAACCACATTCAATGAGTATTTGCTCATTCCATGCATTTGTGGACATATTCTATGAATACATTACGGTTTTTACACCTATAAAAATTAACGCAGCATTCATCACTTGAGGCTATGGGACCCTTTCATCCGTGCATATCTTTGGACTGCTCGCACAATTGCCTTTTTTTCGGTTGTTGCAAAACAATGTCTCAGATTGATTGATGAATGGAAACAAACAAAATATGCTTTGCAAAACATTTATCACTTCATATCGTTTGGACCTATTGTTTTTTTTTAATTAAAGACTGTTCGGATAAAACATTTTTATGGAAAATTATTATTGTTGGTAGGTGTTTGTAAATTCCACTGAACCTTCAACCTTGTTTATCTCGCCTCAAGCGAGTGGAACTGTTCTCCTGTTGTGCACCAGCATTGTTTCGAGCAGCGCGGGTGACGGAGCCTAGTTGCAATAGATCAAATGTTGAAGTGAAGCAAACATAACACGGGTGAAAGACGCTACACCATCACCGGAAATAGGCTATAGGTTTTTAAACAGAGTGCTGTCTTCATTGTATATTATCTAGTAGAACTGTTGTTCACTGGGTGCTCACGTTCAAGCTAAATATCCTTTTGAAATGCATTTCCCAAGCCGCCAGAAATAGTAATACGTAGGAAATAGCTACTGGGGTAAGAAGCAAATGTTTCGTGACGCTTTATCTAGTCTCTGACTGATCCTACTTTGAAATTAATTATTGAAGAAAAAATATCTTGGTTATGCATTCACAACTCTGTGCTGGAGGTCCACGTGTCTTAACCTGGCGTTAGCTGAACACTGATTCACTGCACCAGACCCTAGCATCTGCCTTGTATCTGTGTGTTTTGTCTTTAGCTAACTGGCCTTGCACTACCCGGCTGGCGTGTGCCCTCTCCCTGTCACAGCAGAGCTAGGCTTAGCTACTGTAAAGTTTAAAGTCTAGTGTTTGAACCCAGAGGTTTCAATCTGATACTTTCCACAATTTCAGCCTTCTCCTGAATTCGGTCTATGGAAGTGGGAAGTGTGTTGCGTAACATTCAGTTTAATCTCAACGCTGAAATGCCTTCATTGTCTTAAAAAGTGCAAGTGAGGCTTTCTTAAATGGATTATGCAGTCGTTGATCCTAATTTCAATAACACTTTTAATTAGCTCAGATGATGTGGTTTGTCAGTGGGAGACTTCCTGTGATTCTGGGGAAGACTGTTGCCTTGTTGAGGAACTCAATCATAAGCTGTTGCTGTTGGTGTTTACTGGACCTAGTTGTTTCGACACAACATTAAAATTAAACAAATTTACTGCATTTGGCAAAGTTGAAAGGTTATATATGTGTTGTTTCAAAGTGCACAGACAACACACATCAAATGATAAGGGGCCTTTGTTAATGATGTGGAGAAAGATATTTGTTGGATTTACATACAGCCCAATAGAGAAGTACTGGAATTGATCTTTAGTTGGTTGTTTAGAAGGTTTGGTCAGCTTTGCTTAATCAGTCAAATAGGGAAATCTGGAGTTAACAGAAGACCATGTGTTAAATATCAGCTTATGTAGCTTTATACCCCTTTTCCCTATTGGTAAACAGGGTTTTTGTTCCACTGAAGAGTTTTAGCCATTTATTGGAACCATTTAGATTAACATACCTAAAAAGGCTTGTTTTTGTGAGTCCTTAAGATTTGCATATATTTTGTTCAATGGTTTTGAGAAGAAAAAGAAGAAAATGAACCCACACAATTCTGAAGGATCTGGACATGAGGATGATCATATTAACATTCTAGCTGACACATCAAATATGCTAGCTAGTAATAACCTTCTGGTGATCACCATTCGTCATGGGCAAAGTTCAATACCCAGTGTTATTTGATAGATTTGTCTCATTTTAATAACACTCTGTAAAAAACGAGACATCACACCTGGATATTTAGACCATCCATGTTTGTATGTCAAATTTGAGAAGATGTAATAGAAAAACCTTTAACATATCTGTTGGAATATAATTCATATAATATGCACTGCAATTAGGATTTCCTTGAGGCTCTTTCTGTGAATATTTTACCCACAACTTCCAGACCAGGTCTGGCTTTCTAACATGGTTGGAGAGTCTTGGAGCCCTAGTGCGAACCATTTGATCTCCCGCCAAAGAGAAAAATTAGAATTCCAATGTTTCATTGGGAGGTATTGGCCGTTTGATCTTGATTGGCCTCATCCATGGTTGGGGAGTCACCCGGATCGCTCTATCATCTATCAATGAAATATGTATGGATTTCAATGGAGGCAGCCACTACAGAATGAAGACTCCCGTCAGAGCGATTACAGGTTTTTAACCAGGAGCAAGAGCGCAAGATTGATGTGATTTGCAGTAAAATCTGATTCCCAAATGGGCCCTGAGCCTATGGTGGATTAAATTGCTAGGCGTTTGACCGAAAAGAAAGTGAGCGCGGATGTTGAGCCGGCGAATGGAATGGTGGTATGACGGAATGTACAGGAATACCCTTGAGACCTCCTGGGAATACTTCCCCCTGAATTTTCCACCCTACTTTCAGTGCCTTTTGAAGCTTGGCATACTGGAATCCTCAGTGGATTATCCATCATCAATTAGACAAACATCGGCTGACAAAGTAGCCTGACAGCCTCAGAGAGAATGGTATTTCTGTTTTGGGAAAATGTATTTTTTGCGGATGGTCTTCAATGGGGATTTAGCAGAAGGCCTTTCTTTACTCGTTATGACTGATATTGCAGCCAGTCAAGCATGTCATTGCTCATCACAATTTGGAGATGTAATTAAACCTATTTAATGAGTTGCGTGGGACCTTGTGCATGTGTGCGTGTGCATTTAATTGCATTTTCCAGTTACCATTCAAACAAAATACTTTGGATTTAACTAATAACCATTGTGTTCGAAATCTCAGATTGAGCCTGCGACTGGCTACCTCAGCGTACAAATCCCTTTTAAACTGATGGTAGAGAAACAGATTGGAGCTTGTTTTGTGAACAGCTGACCTTGTATTGCCCACTCGGTTAGCGTAGTGAAGCTATGCTTCAAGGCTAACCGAGTTTCATGGAGGAGCTTGGGGCCCGGTTGGGTCCGTGTCAGCCCTTGGGCTGCCCTCCCCAGGCTGCTGTCGCCTGTTCCCCCTGGGGGGTATCACCGGCTGATGGGCGGCTCTTGTCAGGACCCTTTGTTGGTTGTGGCCACCCTATTCCGCAACCATGTGCCTCTATGGGATTAGCAGGTTGTTTGGCAGAGGAAAACGGGGGGCCCATTCCTTCATGATATTACACCCCCCCCCCCCGCCAGCCTCTGTAATGAACACAGCCCAGGGGCTTGGGTGGGGGTCACTGGGGACCACCAGGAGGCGTGGTCCCACAACGCCTCCCGGCTTGTAATTGCTTCTTCATCCGTTCCCCTCCGCTGTCCTCATCCGATGGACTTCATCACGCTGGTTGTGTCGACACAGGCAATCATTCTTGGCTGATGCTCACTGGAGAGAGTTGCTCTAGTCAATATTGAAGATCCCCGGTGAATTGGCCAGGCACAGTGGGATTAGAGAGACAGAGGGAGAAGGGGGGAGAGAGGAAGAAGGGAAAGAAATAAAGGGTGGGTACCATTCACTTGTTAAACCTCGACTGCAACTGTATTTGAAAGTTGAATCACAAAACTTTGATCCAAATTCGGCTAGTACGTTTGCAGTAAATTTACTTGCAGTACGTTTGACCTGGGTTTCTATTTTTGTTGAAAAATGGAAATGGTCATATTGTTAGCTGGATCTTTGTATGTTTACCTTAAAGAAAACCTAGTTCTTTCTTAATGATTTACCTTTGATTCATCTTTGCTTGGCCCATATCTACAAATTGGTTGATGTATTATCCTGATTGGTTATTCCCCCTCATCTGCTGAAATGTCATTGAATTTCTTCACCTTACCTTCAATTGTGATATCCAGCAGGGGTTACCTTTTCTAAGTTGCTTTTACTCCTGGCTCAGAGATGTTCAGTTTTAACACGAAATAGACCTTGGTTCAACTGTGAGGCTCTTATACTTGTGCTCCTGAAAACCAGCAAGACCAGGGGTGCATCAAACGACTCACATAAACCTGATTGAGAAACATACAATTATTTAGCAACACTCATGCGTACAAGATGGTGGTTTGGTTATTACACTGGCTGGTGTTATAGCTAGGTCATTTCTAGAAGTCTAGAAGATTAACCATGTTTTTATTCACACCTCCAACTAAGCTCTTATTTAGTTTTTATTGTATTATTTATTCACTGTGGCAGCTGTGTACAACAACACACTTCATTTTACCATGCTTAGTGAATTTTACACAGGGTGGAAAAATGATTCATTTAGTCTGGGATGTGTTATCTCATTACTTCTGCTCTACTTACTTTGAACTGAAAATACAACAAAGCGGCCAAATTCACAAACATCATTATTTAATTAAATCTGAGCGATGCAGATAACACTACACTATTTCCCAGTTTTTATCCCCACAAAATCTGCTTATTTTAGTTTTTGCATCCCCTCTGGCGAGGTATCCATTTGATAGGACAGGGGTCCAATTGGGCTATCCGACCCCATGGCTTTGTATCTGCCTGTGTGTGTTAAGGATGTCTGCCGCTGAGACCAACCAGTGGGAGGGCTGGGTTCCTGTCCACACACCACCTCCCGAATGAATTCCGGATGGTCTTGCACGATAATAGTCAGCTGAATGCAGTCAAGTGTTTGAGGGACCAAAGGCTGGTGAAAACTAGGCTTGCAGGTCCTCACCATGGCCACATCATAGCTGACCATTATAGAAATAGTTATCGCCACATCAAATGGGCAGGTACAACGGTGTGCTTCTGACATCACCATACCAGAAACAGTGTGTAACTCAATAGTTCAGAGCTTTGCGTAATTACGGCTCTCCGCAGTGGAAGGAAAGAAATGCAGTCTGGAATTACAAAATGCTGTTGAGAAACGGTTCAAATGTATGTGTCCATCCCATTCACATGAAAAATACAAATAAAATAATTAATTACTTTGTGGCAGGTTGGAATAGTTGTCGACTGCAATGAAGGCTTACTGTTTCCTAAGTTCCTGGCAAGATGGTCATGCACTGAGGGATGTCCAATTCATTAATTTTTAATGTACAAGACGAATAAACAAACAGGTCTAAACCTTCCGGCCTCTGGGGCCTCCGCATTGAAAGGGAACATATTTAAACCGTTCTGATGTAGGGTATTGTCGCTGTGGTTTCCCATAATACCGTTCTGGGAACCCAGGGAGAGGTTAATGTGCTGCCCTATTACGAATTCACAGTCTGTGTTCTTCAGCACTGCAGCGGGGGGGTGGCGGGGTGGGAGAAATGACAGCCTGACACCAGTGCATCAGCAAAGCGAGCTGCGTTCACGGATGACAATCACCGTGATTGACGTGTGAAAGCTACTATTGACGCATTGACTTCTCTGGTGCACATGCTTATTATTAAAGGGGCCGGGGAATAAACGTTCCCTGATGAATCTGTTTCCTGAGGCCCGTCACTGTCGCCTGTTAGCTGTTCAGTTTTTGCCTCGTTGTATTAACTGTGTAATTCTATTCCTCTTACAGTGCAGTATTTTGGACTCTTATTTGCAAGATAAAGGAATACGCTGGCATTTGAGACTATGTAATGGACTCTTTCTGACCCCATAACCCATGCCAGTGACCCCCGGGCATCCACTGATTTTGCGTGCGCCCGCCGTCACTATTTAATGAGGGACTTGTCTCCTCTGTCCGACAGCCTCTTGTCCTGGGCTTTTAAATGGAACAATAAACGGTGTGTCGTTCATGCATTATTAATGCGTTGTAATAAAATGAATCACAGTTGTGTTTGCCTTGAGGTTGAACCGGGACTTTCTGGATGGGGTGCTTTTCTACGAGGTGTTAGCGCTTGGTTATTATTCCATTATGAATCGGCCAATATAGTGGGCCGTCGTTGGGTCAGTTGCTTTGAGGATTCGGAAAATGCCTTCTGTAATTTGCCAAAGGTCCCAGTTGTTGAGGTTATCATGGACGCCGCTGTGCTCTGTGATTTCCTTTGGCAGGCAGAATTGATGCGCTGTACCATCTTGGGGAGGAAGATATGCTGACAGACGGGGGGGACGCATGCCGACAGGGCCATGCAGCCCCCCCTTCTCTGCCTGGGAGTGAGATCTTTTTGCACAAACTGGAGTTTACCCTCTTCTGTCACCCTTTATTTTTCTCTGTTCTTTTGTCTCTTCATCCTTTTCTCAGTCAATGTGTTTGCATCTTCTCTGCTTTAATTTGCCTACTTCTCTTTGTCCTCCGATGCTTGTTGTGCTGCTTGCACTGTCGGGGTCGTGGGTTCGATCAGACCGAGTCTCTGGATTTAGCTACGTCCCAGTCTCCTCGTCCGCGTACCCCCAAATAATATGTATGATTGTGTCCGGGCATGGGAGCTGGTTTCTGCCATTATCACAAGGACCGCAAAGGCTTCGGTTGACTTGAGAACCCCCTCCACAACACACAGCTGTCACTTGGTCACAATGAAGGTGTTCATCATGATGAACTTGAAGAGGGCTTGAGATGACCACCATGTCTTGGTTGTAGTGGAAGCGTTTTGCAAACTTTAATCATGTTGTCAGGTCCAAATCTTACTCGAATGCGTTTGCACACTACTTTTGTACATATCAGTCGTCTTATTGCGCAGAATTGTAATTTGGGTGCCGTTTGGAAGGCAAAGCTCTGTCTCTTTGGGTGGTGTTGTGTTAGTGAAGTAACCTGCAATGAATCTGGGCAGATGGTATTTCATGTTTTCCTGGCTCCCCATGTCCTTGGCTTGTGTATGTATCTGTGTTGTTGTTGAAGGGTGTTGTTTGAATGCTGTCCTGTCTTGCTTGGAAATGCAGGACGAATGATACTGTACATCATCATGATGTTACTGCAGGCTGTTGTAAAATCTGCCCAGCTCTCATAACCGTCTCTCCTGTCTGAGTGATAATGTTCTCTGTCTCTGTCTCTGTCGTTCTGTCTCTGTCGTTCTGTCTCTGTCGTTCTGTCTCTGTCGTTCTGTCTCTGTCGGTCTGTCTCTGTCGGTCTGTCTCTGTCGGTCTCTGTCTCTGCCGGTCTCTTTTTTTTTTTTCTCATGCTCGCTCGGTCTCTAAACCGTTCTTTCAGGTTTCTGATCTTTTCTTTTCTATTATTTAACATAAATTAAATCCCTTCACTGGCGTGGGAAACATTTGTTTAAATTGCCAAAGCAAGTGGAAACTTAAGGTGCGATAAATAACCAAATGGGGGACAAAAATAATGTTACACACAGATTTTTCCGGGTTGAAGGCATCTCGAAAGCGATTGTGCAGTAATGTGAACGTATGTGTATAGTAGAAAAGCCTACATACAGCTGCACTCTGCTGGTTGGTCGCCTACCTCTGTCTGTCACACCTACAGTAGGAATCAATTTGTCTGCCATGGTTTCACTTGACGCTGCCTGTGTTGTGAGTGAGGTGTTGCTTTTGCCTTGGGTTAATCAATTCACGCTTCCCTCTGCGTGTTGGTAGTAAGTCTTGTTCGTTCGATTGTCTTTGTTAACATTGCTGGTGTCCACTTTTATAGACACACTGACACACAACATGGATGACACACATTCATCCACTCTGCATGAATCAGCTCAGTGTGGCTGGTCTGACCTTGGCTGATGTAAGCCATCATCTTACGTGTGTGTGTGTGTGTGTGTGTGTGTGTGTGTGTGTGTGTGTGTGTGTGTGTGTGTGTGTGTGTGTGTGACATCTGCTTTCTGGTGTTGCCAGGTTCAAGGTATATCTGTCTAGGCTATGTGTTTTCTTTGATTTCTCCTCTGTGTCAGCATGCTGTGGAGCTCTGGCTTTGTGCCCATATACACACACTCAGCCCTCAGGTCTTTTTTATTCTGTCTTCCACTTCCACAGACAAGCCTGTTTAACTTAATGTCAGTTTGACTTTGAAAGGAGTTTTATTGTACTTTGTTGTAGTTGCTGGTGGAGTTTCATCATGTGTATATTCAGAGCAATTGCAATTGATTCCATCCCTGTGTGCTAATTCAAACAGCTGCACGCATGGAATCCATACCAATCTACGTCGGTTGTTCACGGTTTCCAGTACTTTTAGATGAGCAGGACAAAACTAATCTAATTGTATTCCTAATAATGATTTCAAAGTGGAATAGTGTTTTATTTTTGTTTCTTGGGGCCCTGTTTTGCTTGCTTTTAATTTATCTCAGCTATACGTCACACTGCTATCATCTTGCTCCATTAAGTCTTTTGCTGAACCTTGTGGTGGGACTTTTCTCTGTCAAACTTTTTATCCAACTAAAGAGAGATGCCTTTAAACCATTTTGACGGAAACCAGAAGTATGTTAGGCTTATCCTGAGAATGAAAAAAGCAGTTCACGCAAGTTGTTTGTCTCGGGACACTGTGTCTTGGCTTCCTTCCTGTTTCCTTCTCAGCACGGATTGAATGTGTTCTTTTTTTGTATTCATCCTGCATCAACACCAAAGAGTTGGCGTCGCAATGCATTCTGGGACGCCCCTTTGTTTCCTGGTCTTTTAACAGGCTGTGAGGATTCCTTCAATTGATTCATTAGCTGGCTTTTGTTTCTCTCATCATTCAGCAGTCTTTGTTTTGCACCAGCATGACCCATTGGTTACAAAACAGGAATGGATTTAAGCCATTTGCTGTATATATTTCCAGTGGTTAAACAGAGTAACCCTAACTTATTGAGAGTGGCTGACCCCAGACTCTCGTTATCCCTGTCTGGCCTCAGTATTTGTCAGTGCTGTGCTTAATTGCCGGTTGTCGGGCATTTTAAATGAATGCGGCTGGAGTACTGTGGATGTATTTGAACATCTTTTGTACGTCTGAAGAATCAAACACGCCACTTAATATTCGACGCTCAGTATGCTAAGGTCGCCATATCAACTAGAAGTTGCTTTTGCCCCAGTCCGGTCTGCTATCATATCGCGAAACTGCACATCGCTCAGAATTACCATTTCCACTTCAAACAAACCAGAGGCTGGAGTCATTCTTGCCCCTGGTGACTCGTCCCTGTTCTTCCCAACCCTCGCTGGCCTGCTTTGCCCGCAGGCCCTTAACCCAACACCCTGTTCTTTTCTTCTCCACTGGGTCTTTCTCTCTGTCGGACTCCTCCCGGTTCTCTGGCTGGTGTACATTTAGGCCTGACCGATTGCAGCCACCTGCAGTTTGGCAGTAAAAGGCTGCGTATTGTATATCCCTGGTGTGGGTGAGTGGCCTGGTTAGGGCCTCGGTCGTCCTACTGCGAGGGTCTCATTCTGTAACGACCTCTATGTGGTGACCGATTGAGACCTGAGGCCTGGGATCACTTGCAAGAGAGGAGGAGGGATGCTATACAGGCAACCCAGGAGAGCCTGTGTGATTGCCCACTTCTTCACATCTGAGCGGATGAGCTAATGAAGGTTTGGGTAGATTGACAATACAGTTGGTTTCCACCATAGCCATAATTGGTTTGCGTGATCAGAGTGCGTTCATGCTTCATAGCCTGCATGCAATTCTGAATTGGATGGCAGGTTTATTATTATTTTCTTGCGGGGTTGGTTATTATGCAATGTTTCTACAGTTGGTCCTCTGACAAACAGGGTTTACGACACTGAACTGCCCTCAACTCTGCTTGTCTCACTGAATACAGGGCAGAGGGAAAGCCTTGCGTATACTGTAAATCCATTAGTATTCTATACTCGCCCCTCACATCCCATTATATCATATGCTCATCACCCATATTATGGTAACTCATGTATATATTAGAAAGTGTTACTTTCAAAAGTAAAATTGTGTCTCTGTGAATGTAGGCCTACTTTGCAATTTGAAGTGGTTCTGATTCTGACAGCCCTGACTATCAGGGTCTTCAAATGCCCATTTTCATCTTGAATGTAAAAACACGACATCAGTCAGTAAAGGCGGTAAGGCCATTAAATTATCCGCTCTAAATGCGAAATCAATTCTGCCCATGATGTGGGTTAGTGTTTCCCACTTGGCTCTCAACCAGCGGCGCTATGACCAGCCATTGGAGTTGGGGCAGGGTCCATTATGTCCGTCACATCTGTCTTCCTGTGGGTGGATCCCATTTCATTTTCTATCATGTGGGGATTCCTTTCGGAAGAAGCGAGGGTCAAGGATAATTAGTTCTGAGTGTATTCCATGCGCTCACATCGCCTGAGCTACTGTTTGTCAAAATGACCTAGCTGTAGTATCTATGTTTGTGATACGGTGTCTGCTTGTTGGATTGGTGCCGGCAAATTTCCGTCTGGTTACGTGAACACCTTTTGTTTTCTTTCTCTCGCCAACTAGAATTGTTGATATTTTGCAACTGGTCACACGATCCTGCTGAGCCTTGCCATTCGCTGGCATTTTTCCGTGTTGATGCCTGCATCAGAATAAGACCGAAGCCTTGGTTCATTGTCTCCGGCCTCGGCCATCCTTCCTGGTTTGTTGCTATGCTAGCTTTCACATTACAAGCATGGATGCTAAAAATACACCAGCACAAGTGGAGCATGTGGCAGTGCACAGGTTTAGGATGATGTATGTTCCAGGTTTTAGAACTGTCGGTGACCGTCTTTGTGTCTTAGAGTCTTAGTAGCCCCATATGGACATTAACAGCAATTGAGGAATTCCATGTATAACCCAAAACAAAGAAACACTGTGATATATATGTGTTATATGTTTATAGACTGAATCTATCCTTAGTAAACTTTTAATTGTGACACATATATCTAGAAGCGTAACTGACAAATTGTGTGGATGTTGGCCTGATATATTAGCCTCTCCTATAAAAAAAATGTTTCTGTTATGAGTTGCATTTTGGTATTAATAATTAGTATTCAACATATTGTTTAACAATATCTAGGGATTCACTTGTTATCGACCAAATCATGTTTTTTTTTGTCTGGATTTCATATCGAATCACTTGGTGTTTATCCTATTCATTCACATTATTGGATTGATAAGTAGCCATTTAAATTTGGCTTCATGGTAATTCTTAGGTATTTATACGGTATTATATTGTATTTATTCCAATTTGAAAACCATGAATATGGAGATAAACCGTATGAAGATTTCCGGGTAATTGTTAAGTCAAAGACCTGGGTGAAAACCTGACATTTCCAATGGTGGAAATGTAAAATCCAGGCCGTTAATTTATTTGTCGATTTACTGGGGGCAGGGTCCCTAGTCCACTGTTGGCATCCTCATCAGCGGCATCTGTGGCGGCGTTTAAATCTCCCCTGGTTGGTTTTCACGAGGACCAGCGCTTTAATCCTCTTTACACATGTTGTTGGTGCTAATGCAGTGTGGAGGCTGCTACCTCGCTCTGCTCACACTGCCGCTGACACTAAGGAGTGGACCACAGACTGTCCTGTCTACAGAACGGCAGCAGTGGATCACGGAGGAGGAGAGGGCAGGTCATTACGGTGAGAGGGCAGGTCAGAGGGGAGAGAGAGAGAGGAGGAGAGGGCAGGTCAGAGGGG
>JACXGJ010004564.1:0-17655 GCA_016801105.1 Esox niger
CGCAGGTCAGCCTTAAGACACCATACAAATGAATTTGCCCCGCTTCTTTGCAAATTATGCTCTTATTGTTAAACTATTTGTTCATCAAGTGAACTGTGTATCTGTCTCTATTTTCGGTGCTGCCTTGGGTTGAGAGAGTGGGGGGGGGGGGGGGGGTACTAACGGGTGGATGGTTGCTGATTAAAACGCCAACGTCCAACACAGACTCTATGTCATGAGGCTACAGATTGATGGATGGACGGAGGGATGCGAACAGGCTGCACAACAGTCTTGGCTACCTCCGCAATAGAAAAAAACACTGAGGCTTAAATCGACTTTGCTTCATGTTACCCAGAAGACTCTAAGTGGCAGTAAGCCGCCTCTTAGCCGTCCCCGGACCAACCGAAACTCCGTCGACACATCCGGTAATGACAGATCAACCGAAACGCATCAATCTTACCGAGGCACGGCGGGGGCCGGTCAGAGCGTGACAGGAAAGGTCACGTGTTTTCCTTCTGACACCTCTCACGTCCACGCCGTGCTTTCCCCGCGCCCGAGTGTTTATCCATGTGTCGGAAAGAACGGGAAGATTGGCCCGAGAATGTGTTTATCACCAAATTCGTGGTGTCTCTAAAAGCCAATTTACGGTCTTCCGTTTCAGTGGCACTGCTTGAGGATTGCCAATGTCAGCACACACACACACATGCAAACGCACACACACACACACACACACACACACACACACCTCTCTGTCTCACTCCTTTGCCTACCTTTAAATACGGGGCATATTTTCCAGACGCCGGCTGCTCCTTCTCGGTTGTATTGCCCCAGAGCCAGTTCCATGTAGAAGAGAGGCATGCCGGCTATCACCATAAAGAACATGTAGGGCACCAGGAACGCTCCTGGTGATGACAGAGAGAGAGACGGGGGTTACATAAGACCTAATAAGGGCTTTATAACATAGTTGTAACCACACGTAACACATTCACCACAAAGCGTAACATATTCGCTGCCCATACGCAACACCTCATTAAAAACAATGTTGTCCTGACATTGGTCATGTCAGTCAGACTATACCGTATGTCAATGACAGCATGTCAAATCCCCATTGATACAAAAAACAGTAAGGCTGAATTGACTTGACAAGAACGGGCAGAGGTGAACAGGATAACCTGAGCCAAGGCAAAAAATAACATGTATACAGGTGCAATATTGCTTTAACTACTCAGTTAGCATTTTACATTTAACAGCTGTGACCGGCCATCCTGATTGTTGTGGTTAATCTGCAGTTTGAGCAGCTGGGGGAAATCTATTTCCTCAGTCTTAGCTCACACCTGCAGCCTGTTCATACACACCGATAAGGCTTCGCTCGTTAACCATCCTGCTCTCTCCCGCCCTCCCCCTTTCCTCCCCCCGGTTCTCACCTCCCCCGTTCTTGTAACACAGATAGGGGAACCTCCAGACGTTGGCCAGGTCCACGGCGAAGCCGATAACCGACAGGAGAAAGTCGATCTTCTTCCCCCAGGTCTCCCTCTCCTCCCCTGGGAGGGGGGTGTGTCCGTGGCTGGGCCCTGGGGCGTGGCTGCGACCAGCCTGGTTGGCCAGGGTAGAGGCGGTGAACTGGACCCCATTGTGTTCCTTCACCAGGATCAGTTCCACCTGACACATTAAACGCCATGTGGGTCAGCTGCTCTGATCCGGTTGCCGCTGCTTGTTGCACAAATTCAGAGCTATTGATTTAGCCGACACACGTCACCACAGAAAGACCACCACAGAAAGACCCCCACAGAAAGACCACCACAGAAAAACCCCCACAGTAAGACCCCCACAGAAAGACCACCACAGAAAGACCACCACAGAAAGTCCCCCACAGAAAGACCTCCACAGAAAGACCACCACAGAAAGACCCCCACAGAAAGACCACCACAGAAAGACCCCCACAGAAAGACCCCCACAGAAAGACCACCACAGAAAGACCACCACAGAAAGACCCCCACAGAAAGACCTCCACAGAAAGACCTCCACAGAAAGACCACCACAGAAAGACCCATTGTAGGAATGCACGGACATTGAATTCAACCAATTAGAGAGGCTTGAATTTATTGTCAGTTTCAATCAATCAATCATTTCCTGATAGGGTTCGGTCTTTCCGAGTGGGAGTCAAACGCACGAGTCCGGTTGATCTAACTGAGGTTCCCTGTCCCAAATGGCATCCCAGTCTCCACTATAGTGCACTATTTCACCAACCCCCCCAATGGCTCCTGGTCAAAAGTAGTGCGCTACGTAGGGAGTAGGGTGTCACCTGGTATTCCTTACCTCCTTGGGGCCCGTGGTGTTGGAGGTGTTGGAGGAGAGCTGCTTTGCCGGGGCAACGGCTGAACCCATCTGACCGGTGGGCGATCGAGCCTTCAGCACGGGCTGCTCCATGGCTTTTCGGGACGGGGGGCTTGAGGCAAGGACCGGGTGGCTGAGACGGTGGTGGGAGAGAGAGGGGCGGTTGGTCAAGCTACTGGAGGGACTTCTCCCATCGTCTCCTCATGTCGTTTATGACAGCCAAAATGGTCTTAGTCAAACTACACTCTAAAAAGGAAATGTCCTTGGCAGATCCACAGCGTGAGGGAAGCCCAGTGAGTTCTTCAAGGAAAAACTGTAAAAGGGTATTTTATCCATCATAACAATTAATTCAACTTTGCTCTCAGATGAAGTACAATGACAGAACCGGATTCCCACTGAGGAGACCCTTAAAAACAGCATCACAACAAGGGTTTAATGACTCAATGAGCAGAAGGTCTCCTGAATGTTCAACTGCAAGACATTATGTAGACTGTAACATATAGAGTATGCTGAAGCTAACTGAAAATACACAAAACCATTGCTTTGCAATGTTATTCATTGACACCTGAAATGCCGTGAAAATACTAGAGGGATTGGTTTTTAATACAGTGTTATAATATCAATGTATAGGATGAAAATTGTTCTTCTGCCTCCGCCTTGCTGACTTTGGCCATATATTTTTACTTACATTTCAAGCTCAATTTTCTGACTGTCTCTACAGGTGCCAAATGGCATTATCTTGAATTCTTCTTCTTGAGTGGTTTTCTTTAAACTTATTAGGTTGTTTTGACAATCGTGTTCATGCATGGTCCACCATCAGCTGCTGACTCTCAATTCCACAAAGACAAGAAAAGGTGTGTATCTACCACTTGTCCCTTGTGGAATGTCAATACCAGCCTCGTGTTCAGAAGGTTGCGTCAAACAGATATTAGCGTTTTGTTTGGTATCAGCTTTATTGTGTTAGTAATCGTGAAATAAATAAATCTCCCACAAAGAACTCCTGGTTACTGTTTAGTGCACTGTTGAAAAAACATTTCCTCGGAAAATGAACGTGTGTTTCTGAATGGACGGGATTGCCCAGTCCCTCCCCTTTTCACTCCATTTTGAAATAATTGTGCTAGTTAGGAGCAGTCGCTGCCAGCTTATCTCTTAATACTTGTTGCTCATCAACAAGCCCATATATGGAGGGATGGTTACAGCATTTTTATTATCATACAATTATCAGAAAATGGTCTAAAACGCTTGTGCTGAAGAACACAAACTGTTTTCTTGTTCTGTTTGATAAAACATTTGACATGAGAATTGAAATCTCAACAACTACGAAGATAGCAGTAGATTTGGGAGATATCAAATAGTAGCAGATAAATTGTGTATCCATTTACACTGGAAATAATAGGTAATTTTTCTACATAGGTTGGACATTTTTTTATTTTCTAATAGTTTTTCAATTCATAAGTTGAAATTGTGGGATTGCTATGAACAGTTTAGCAATTACATTTTACATGTTTTACATATTTTACATGTTTTGTTAAAAAGCAATACATTTACATAAAAATATATAGACCACAGATATTTGACCGGGTCTATACAAGACAGTTAAATGTAAAATAATCAAAAATGTACTTATAGATTTTGACCATAACAATGTATCATTCTACAAAATAAATTAAAAACACAAATAAAGAAATAATAAAATAAAGAAAATAAATAAAACACATTTATCCTCACCTTTGCAGTTAAAGACAAAAATATCTGCGTGCCCAAATGGTGGTTACCCCAGGTTTTAATTCCAACTGTGTCGCTGCTCTTCCTCAAGCCAAACTCTGTTAGAGATGAGCATATTTCAAGACCTTGAATGGTTGGAACACAGTGCCGAAGAAGGCAAAATCAGAGAAAGGGAGGGAAAGAAAGAGGGAAGAAAGTTTGTAGGTCTGTGGACCTGTGGATTCAGCACCAGACAACCCTGTGGTATCCACTCCTGTTGTACTGTGGGCTCTTTAGAGGGATCTGTGGGACCACCAGAGATATGACCAACACCAACTCACAACACCCTCCCCTTCCTCCTTTCTCCCTTCTGAGACTCTCTCTCCTCACTCACTCACTCACTCACTTGGTATCCCCCACTACCACTGTCCTCTTGCTTTCTCTCTTTTTCACACTGTCTCTGGTTCTTTCCCGCTTCCTCACTAATTTTTCAAATTTTCAAATTTTCATCTTGCTAATTTTCAAGTATTTTTCTGGTACTATAGGTGGCTCATGTTTCCTGTATTTCACACAAACAAACCGTATATTCTGGTGTAATAATTTGTGTAAATATGAAAACATTCAGGCACATTTTATGGTTGTCTCTGATACAAACACACACACACACCGACATTTATAATTAGTGATCAAACAGCAGGTGATCACTGGCTCTATAGGACACAGCTCTTTGTGATTGACTGTGGTCTGAACAACTGAGGATGTTTTTTCCACAGTGGGCATGTAATTGTTCATATCTGATCCTGAGCTTTAGTTAAAAACAATTCTTTTAAAAATCATTTTTTTGTAAAATATTTTTGAAAGGAGTAAAGATTTGAGGCAATTTCTTGAAATAGAGAGTGCAGTCCCATTTAGAAAAGTAATAGTCTGCAATGGATTTAAATAAAATAGAAATAGATTTAAATATATAGGAAAAATTTACATATTGAATAAACAAATAAAATATATGTTCATAGATGTAAAATCTGTTGGTAAAATGTCAGAACTTGCAGCTTGATGATGAGGTTGAGTCTATTGATTTATTAGGTATTAGAGGGATGTTAAAATGTGGCTATTCAAGTGTAGCCCAACTGACATTAATGAGACTAAAAAAAGGTCTATGCATTTCTGAAAATACATTTTTAACAAGAAATGTTTGAAATTTACATGGTGGACCTAAAGTTCCATCCCTGCTGAACAGGCTGTGAAACCCAGATGACAAGATATTGTGGTTATACAATAAAACACAAGAATATACAGCCCTCACCTGCAGCGCTCCTTCAAACACACACAAGAATCTGTAGGACATACAGTGATGATTTACATATTATATGACAAAGACAGGACACATCCCAGTTCTTCCCGACATATTCTCATTAGCACCCCCTGATCTTATTCACTGTGTCACAGAACCCCTTTGGTTCCAGATAGAACACTTTTGGGTTCCATGTAGAACACTCTTTAAAAGGAGAACCATCTCTGGAATTGAGAACCCTGGGTTGAAAGGTGTTCAGACACTGGCACCCTCCTGACGGTTATATTGTGATAGGTTTCTGTGAAGTTCTGCTTGTATTTCTAAAGGTTCTTCAAAATGCTTTATGAGGAATAACCCAATAATTAGATTGTAGACAGGACAATATTTTTAAGAGCGCACATCACCCTCGGCCCTCACAATGATTGTTCCTACCTGCCATTAGAAAATAAAATCTCATTACCTGTAATGTCCGACAGAGAGGCCCCTAAATTTCCCGTCATCTCCAAAAACATTAGCATCAAATAGCACGGTAATAACCCAATCATCCAGGCTGAAATTTATGACTAACAGGGATGGTTGTTGTGAACCACCAGCCAGGTCACAGAGCAATAACCCGTAACATTATAATCAAAAGGACGCAATCCTTCCCCTAGAAACCTCATTATTCAACAACACCACATTTGAGAAGAAATCGTTTCATATCGAGCTGAAAAGCCAGGCAGATGAATCAGGTTTGTGTTGGCTAGGACCAAGCGATGTCGACGTTGCCACAACCCAGAGGGCCGCAACCGTTTACGTCCCAAGTGGCGCCCTACATCCTCTAGGTGCTGACTGGAATAGTGCACAACATAGGTGATAGGCTGCCATTTGTCCCTGCCAGTAGCATGGGGATATGATAATAGTCAAGTATTGCATCAGGACATGACCCTCCACCACGTCTCCCGGGACCCAGGTGTGGTGTAACAGATGTACAGGGTGCGTCCCTAATCACACCTTATTCTCGATGTAGTACACTACTTTTGAACCGTGCCGGTGTGGGGTGAGCGGGCGCCAACCGGGAGGCACCGTGGGACGCCGGGAGGCGTCAACCGGCTCACTGCTGTCCACTCCTGATGACAAGGGCTGGCGCTCAAAGATTGGTTCTTTCAGTAGGCGGCAACTGCACAGGTTGCAAACGAGCGTGTGCGTTTGTACGTGCATGCGTGTGTCTGCGAGACGGTTTCTGTCATGTAGGGGGGGCAATGAAGTCTTCTTCCCCCGTCAACCGGCAGCGAAGGCAAGTGGCTCCAGTCTAGACAATCCTAGAGTTCTGTCATTCGGTACACTGACCACCACTAACCGGGTCAGCTGATCCAGCAGGGGGTCCACATTAGTGTGTCACCTCAAATCGAAATGAATGAAACTTTGCCGGAGAACTTATGAGGCATAATTTACCTCAACACCATAAGAATGTGGGGCAGCAGAGAAGTAGGCCTAAACCTAATGGTCCATAGCATTGGGCTAGTAAACAAATGCTGCTGGTTCTAATCCCCGAGCGGACAAGGTAAAACACCCCTGTCATTCTATCCCTGAGCAAGACAGTTTCCCCAATTGCTTCCAGGTCATTGCTATAAATAAGGTGTTGTTATCATGCTTAGCTGGTAAAATAAAAGTTAAAGTGCTGTAGAGGCTCTCACTGTCCTGCGATAAACGCATTAGCTGGTGGACTCAAAGTGGCTGACAGTAATACATTGTTTTTAGGGCTGTTAGAGGTCTCCACTGTAACCCCGGGAGACTTGTTTCGTCATGCATCCAGAGAGTGCAGTTGTATGGATCCGTTTACACATTAGGAGGGCAAGTGGCTTTTCCCAGTTTGTTTCGTATGTATTGGGTTCCTGCATGGGTCCACTGCAACTGCTCTAACGCAAATGCCACTCAGTCCCAGAGACACCGGATATTACCATGTGCGTTATATTCAGATTACGGTCATTAAATCAGTCTTCAACATTCAGTCATTGCCTCAACCAGGCCAACTGTAGGACATACTTTGGCACAGAGGGCCAACGTCTTGGTAAAGTCAACAATGTCCTCAATAACAACAACATATCTATGGCAATTTCACATGATGGCAACGGAAGACAATATGCGCTGTTTAATTAGCTGTGACCAAAATTTGAAAGGGGTGCTAAAGAAATTCCTGAGCGGAATTCGCACATTTGGTGAACTGGGTTGAACTACTGGGGTTTGGAAAGCCAGATAGATCTGGTTTTGTGCATTTGTGTTGAACAAAATGTATCTTGCTAAATAGCTACATGGCAAAAAAAAGCCTATTGTCAAGAAAGCCCAACTTTAATATCCTTTAACATGTGCCAAAAAAATGATGCTGTTGAAAAAAGGCTTTGTGGTCTTTATGATCTAAAAATGGCCAGAATTGAAAGGAACAACCAAAGAACACCCTACTGAGGAGCATGGGTCGGCAGCATCATGCCATGGGGTTGTTTTCCATTGTCAGGGACTAGGAATATTATCAGGATAGGGGAAAATAAGGGAGCAATGTACAGTATGTACCATGAGGATATTCTCCTGTCCTCTTAAGCTGGGAGTGCTTCATTTGGAAAGTATTTCACTATGTCCTAATACTTAAGTATTAGTGCCCTACAGTAGTTTAAATGAAACTACTGAAAAAAGTTTTTTTTTTTTACATGGGAAAACCAATATGTACACAAATACCTAATAAATACTGAACACCCAAATAAAATCTGAGAATCAATAGGGGCTCCCTTGCATTTCTCTATGTTTTATTGAATTACAATAAAAATGGTGGTATTTAGGGGTTTTTGCTAATGATCCACACAAAACCAGTACATAAAGTTCTACCAGGATTTCTCTGTATGTTGCTGCATCCATTTTGCCACCACCATGCATTACTGTTGGGATGGTGTTTTTAGGATGTCTGGCTTTCACACATCCTAAAGAAAAGCACAAGATCTCCCTGTTATAACCCAAAATGTGAACTTCTGGGTTTGGCATACAGTGAGATCCCACTGAGCAGTTAGGCCCCTATCTCGTATCTGGGAGCACATTCCAATCTATGCTTCCTGGCACCGTCGGGCAGAGTTGTTTAACTCATCAGTCAAACTAAAGTAATCGAGGCATGACCTGTAGTCCAGTACGCAGAGATAATAAAACAGCAGTAAACCCTAATATTCAAATTACGTGGTATAAGGCACACACATGCTACAGTATAGATGCCATGGGTTTCTTTGTTGCTTGCCTGACTATTGCCCTTCCAGCCCGAATACTCCGTTTGTGAATAAGGCCTGCTGCAGATCCCCAGTTGTGCCAAATTCTCTCAATTTCTTAATAATGGATTCAACTCTGCTCTGGGTGATATTCAGTGCGTTGGAAATGTTCTCATAGCGAACCCCTGATTGGGGACTTTCAAGACACCTGATTCCAGGTGTGCTTTGAATTTTTTTTTGTCATTGTTTTTTTGCTAGGAATTGTCCTAACCAATTATGGAACCTCCATGTGTAAAGGTGCATTTAACCTGAAATCATGAAAAAAAACAGCATGAACAGCATCATGAAAAACAGCATGAAAGCCCCCTATACCCATTGTATAACAGAAAATGTGGAAAAGTGAAAGCGGATGAATATTTTCAAGAGGCACTGTTATACATTAACCTCTTATTAATTATTTGATTCCAAATTTACTGACAGTGTCTCAACCCTGCTCCTGGGCGTCTCCCTGCCCTTCATGTTTAACATCGCTCCCTGCTCTGTCACACCTGATTCAAATGATCAACTTATTATAAAGTCTTTCATGAGCTACATCAGGTATGTCAGGGCAGGGAGAGATCTAAAACAGGCAGGGCAGGGGGCGTCCAGGAGCAGGGTCAAGAAACACTGCACAGAGCCTCCACCACATTCGTTTCATAGGCTCACTATCTCTTATTTGGCTGTACCGTACAGAATAAAGGAAACATTAGATTTGTTCAAATGTATGGCAAAAAAGCTAATTGCTTGCTCCAAATTGCTAAAGACAGGCCACAAACTAGAAAAGCAGTTCTTCATGCAAAAAACATTTTGATATAAATTTACTACATTACCACCCACTCGTTAGAAATGCTGTCGGCCCGTCATTTGACTTTGTAGTCTAGGTCAAAATGGCAAACTTAAATTTACAAACAATATGTTGTTTTTTTGCGGAGTTGAAAATTAAAAATGAGGATTTCCAAAGTAGAAGAATATTTGATATATTGCTAATTTATATATACATTTGTATATTTGGCTGCATCTGTAGAGCATTGGCATTTTATGAAACAATACATAGCTCTGATATAACTAACTGGTTCCCAATCAGGGGTACTAGGCCCCTTGGCAGTACCTGACCTATCCACAGAGGGTACTTGGAAAGAGTCATGAGAGCATACTGGCAGAAATACACATAAGGTGGTACTAATGGGTATGTTGTACAATTACCAGAAAGAAGTTGGGAGTCACTGATATAAAGAACATAAATCTTGTGTTAAATAGTTTTTTATTATTAAAGAGTCACATTGACAAGTTATATCATCATAGCAGTCCCAAACAGACATTTCCAAGGAGTAAATGACTCGAAAATACATAAAAAATAAAACCCTGGCAGAGAGAAGAAAATTGTAAAATGTACAGAGAAAGAACATCAATTTAATCAGTTTTCACGTGGCACACTGCCAAACCATCAGAAAGACAGTAGGTATATGGGTATAGGGCTGACAACCCTACCACACACACACACACACTGTTCTCTCGTCTTAAGTTCAGTCAGTGTGAAACACTGTATAAGCAGGCAGCAGTAGTAGTAGTAGCATAAATGTCATCTCTTACGGTTTCTTTTCAGAACCATTTAAAAAAAGATAATTATTAATTCATGTTGTGAGGTATTTAAAGCAATAAAAAGACATGATTCAATGAATCAACAGTAAATGCATGACCTTGTTTTTAAAACATCACTTTTATATTTCAGTCAGGGGACTTGTTTTAAAATCACAGCTACCTACTTAACAAAACAAACTTTCTCTGTGTTGTTGACAACTCTCTTTCCCTCCATTAATCCACTGAACAGTAACCTGTAGTTCAAAGATCCTGAGGCGACACAGTTCTAGAAAACCGAACTAGAAAACCGAGCTAAAATATAGCATATAGATTTCTTGCAAGTATACAGCAAAAATGGCATATTTATAACCAATTTTGTTTAAAGCAAATGTTCACGTGGCAATAGACCACCTACCCATAACTTAAAATCCCTATTCTTAAGTAATTTCATGAACAATGTGAAACATGAAACAGTCATTAGACTGGCAGTGGCCGTGACCTCTCCTGACACGTGCAGCGACTGCATTCAGTCACATTTATCAGGAGGACTTAAAAAAAAATAACAAAAAAAATAACAAAGAAACGACAGGGTACAATCTAGAGTGCAAGCAGAAATAGGTAAAAACAGTATTGGTATTAATTGCCACAAAAAAAATCCTGGTGGTGACCTCTAGTAAAAGTCCCGTTAAAATGTGTTCGTACAGTGTAGGAAGGTCAGTGTGTTGACCTGTCATAGGGCAGAACAACTGCCCTTCAAGGCCAAACAAGCATCGCTGCGACTGCTCGATTCGGCCGGTAAACTTTGACAGTGGTCAGAGATTTCAAATTGGAGCAACATACAAAATATTGTTTGAACTGATGATTCAAAGTACGTATCAGCGTTCTGAGTCACATTTGACTGTGACAGATTGTCTACACATTCCCTTTTAATTAATCAGAAAAATGATAGTTGGATAGATTCAATGCTATCGGATTTTAAAATACGCATTAGGCAGCCAAAAAGATAAATCAAAATAATCCTAGGGATCTTATTTATAGATTCCTCAGCTATTTTTAAGTATACAGCACATGGAGTTTCCATTTATCACACTAACTACAAGGTTATATTGAGCATCAACCCAATTCAGACAGGATAGAAGATCACAGATCTTTGTCATGGCAGGCAGTGAAATAAAAAAGAATGAATGTATTACCAAAAATTCACAAAATGACCCGCATTTGGAATATTCAAAATACATATCATCTGAAGTCTTCAAAAGGATATCTTGACAAAGTTCACAGAGGTGGTTGACAATGCAAAATATTGCTTCACTGTAAAGCCATGTTGGTCGAGAAAATCATTTTTTGAACAAACGTTTATGGAAAACAGTACATAGAATTCAAAGCTCTTTCAAATGGCAAACGTATCTATACTCGTCTGACTGACATCTATGACATTCTAGTGGACAAGATGGCACCTAAAACATTTAGTGCACTACATTACATCAGGGCCTTAAGAGACGTAACCAGAATTACAAATAAGTCAACTTCAAAAGGAATGTGAGATGCTTCTACCTCCCTCATTTTCACTAAATCTTTAATGTACCTTTAGAAAAAAATATTCTAACTGTATGTTCGTCAGACATAGCGACAGTCCATAATGGTGGCTGAATGCAATTCACTAAAATGGAGCCTCCTGTCAAGCGATAACTGTATTGGTCCGCGGTAAGTTTACAGCGTCTTTCTTTGTTTTTCCATCCTGCAAATATTTCATACCAGCAAGACTGTCCCACCATTAAATACTTAACCAGACCACTGTCAGTGAAGAGTTGAATCATTCAAGAAAATTGATTCTGACTATCAGTGACCAAAAAGTCAACATTTGTATTACATTTATTCTCCCAAAATGAAAAGATCATGGACAGTGTCGGGGGAACGGTGAGATAAATCATCAGACGGCACGCGGTCTTGGGTGCTGTTAAGTAAGTGCATACTTAAACCTCATGATGTGAACGTCTAACAACTTCAACACAACTCGAGGTGCTGCACGGATAAAAGTGAGAGGTACACTCACAACTTAATAACACTGAAGACAATCCTGAAGCTATTCCATTGGAGCCTTTACTAGTGAGTTTGCAATCAAAAGGTGCCAACTCTCCAAATACATGATCAACTGCATAAGGTGACCTGTGGTTTGCAGAAAAAATAACCAAACCGTAAAATACATTTTGTAACACATTACATGACAGGAGACAGCGACGTGTGTGAGATGAGCAAACCAAGGAACAAACAATGCTGAAGAGTAAAAATATCGGTCTATATTTGTCCCCAAAAAGTAGGATATCATGACCTGTACAGATTGGTGTGGAAGCCCATGTGGGTAAAAGTGGACCAATTCACATTGAGAAAGTACTTATTTAAATATAAGGCATGAGGAACTTAACCATCTTTAAAGTTTATATAGGTTTGGCCACATTATGTTAAGAGACACAATGCATTTTTTCAAACTTTCACCACAAAAGGTATATAATCATAAAAAAAATTGTTTTCCCTTAAAGCCTGCTGGTACGAAACTGGGCAGTATTGCCAACATGGGTTAATCGTACACTCGTTTTTGGTCCATAACAGTATATTAGTTCAATTTTTAGACATCGAAAAATAGCTCTGCATTATCTCACTGGAAAAATAGAGTTGGTAGGAATGGTTTTGTGTGAGGGGAGTAACAAATGAAAAGGGGTCCTTTCAAAATGGCGTCCTATTCTCCATACACAACAGAGGCTACTTTTTTTTACCAGAGCAGTGTAAAAACTATGAAGTGCCATTTTAAGTACCTTTAAAAAGTTCTGATTATGTCAACTCATACCTCAAAATGTTATGGACTCGCGTAGTACTAGTATGTCTGGCCAGATCAAAAATAAGAGTAAAACCACGTCCAACTTGTATCTCTAACAGATCTAAAGATCTGTTTCAAAGATCTCTTTCAGCATTGAGAAGTATAAGCAGGCTAGCTTGTGGTTCACCCATATGAATGGCTATTGCAATTTCCCACACCATACCAGTGGACAATCTCCCACACCATACCAGTGGACAATCTCCCACACCATACCAGTGAACAATCTCCCACACCATACCAGTGGACAATCTCCCACACCATACCCGTGGACAGTCTCCCACACCATACCAGTGGACAATCTCCCACACCATACCAGTGGAAAATTCCCTAACACCATACCAGTGGATAATTCCCTAACACCATACCAGTTGACAAGTCCCTAACACCATACCAGTTGACAAGTCCCTAACACCATACCAGTTGACAACAAACAGCCTAACACCATACCAGTGGACAATTCCCTAATACCATACCAGTGGACAATACCCTAGCACCATACCAGTGGACAATACACTAACACCATACCAGCGGACAATTCCCCACACCATACCAGAGGACAACACCCTAACATCATACCAGTTAATTAAAAACGTGGACAATTGTAATAAATTATTGGGTCTGTGAGGTAACTTTCAGATGCAGCAATCGTCTTTCTCCAGGAAGTGAGACCAACCTGGCGTGTGTTGGCAGTGTAACATGACAACAGCAGGTGTCTAATTCTGATCTAAAAATGTGACGATAATTTCAACCAGAGCTTTCTGTCCACCGTCTGTATTTGCAGCCATATCGCACCTCATCAGACCCACTGAAACCGGGGCAGGCCACTAGATTCAGCCCATTTGGCTATTTTGGCAAGTGAAAATGGTGGTGGCAAACATAATACTCCAAATTAATTTGTCCACTGTATATTGACCACCACGCCCAATGGCAATTAGTACTTTTGACATTGTAAAAAATGGTACTTATTTCATACCGCCATGACATGGACACAAGATGGCATGATTTTATTTTTTAAACTGGGGAAAGGATCCAGGGCAGGATGTGTCAGGCCTCCCTGTTGCCTAAACCTACACAGCTAAAGTTAGGTCAGACGATTTCACCGGGGGTCAGAGGCCATTCCAGTCCGTCAAACTCTCCCAAAATGACTCATTCAGAGCAGGTCCCCACTCATTGCAAACAGCCCTTCCAGGCAGTGGACACTGGACCAGAAACAAATCCTAAAGTAAAACTAACTACTGAGTTCACAAAAAAAATGAATCTCACTTCACATTTGTTGTCGTGCTCTTTTTCCAATATGTACCGTCAACTTGAAACAGCGAAAGGAACTAAATGAGCGCGTAACCTTCAAGAATTCACACTTTTCCCTTCAGCCGCAGCAAGTCGTCGTTTGGCATTGAGATGCTCTTTGTTTTTGTGTTGTAGAACAAATCAAATATGGAAAACAAAACAATGTTGAATCAGCAAGTTGAAATGAACCGCATACATGCTGTTGACATAGAAAACCAGGGGTTTTGCATTGTTGCCCCCATGGGGGCACAAATGGCTGCTAGGATATCGCCGTCTCTCGTTAAACCGCCAAAACCCCAGCGCAGATGAGCTCGTTCGTGGCACACCCATACACATCGGCCAGTGACTGTACTTTATGCTATCAACTGAATTTAGGAGCATACTGTGAGGGATTCATCCATTCATACAGTCATTCCCTACAAGTGATATAACGCACTTACTGGTTTGCCACCAAATGTTTATGGAGTTGGCTAGGCCAGTCCTATTTTGGAACCAACTAACATAAGTCCAGGACTAACAGATGTCTCTAAAACACAGTTGTCTCATTCAGTTATTTCTTATAACTTCAGCAGCGTATGGGTAAAATATCAGTGGACAGTGCATATATAAAATGTTATCGTACACAGTAAATAGTGATTGAGTTTTATAACCTTATTTAAAAGTAAGCAATGAGGCATAAGGGGGTGTGGTATATGGCCAATATACCACAGTAAGAGTGTATTTTAAGAACTATGCAATATGGAGTGGCTGGAAACAACAATTAGCCACAGAATATTGGCAATATACTACCAACACTTAAGATGCCTCAATGATATAATAAGCTGGTTTCCAACAGAATAAGGGCAGTAAAAAGTTGTCATACCCGTGGTATAGATAATCATATACCACGGCTATCAGCCAATCAGCATTCAGGATTCAAACCACACATTCCTATTCATATATATTTCCTAAAACCCTAATTCTATATTTAATCTAATGACATTTTAGGACTAACAGGTTATCCCACCTTAAGGTGCAGTTCAATGTGAGAATCGCATAACAGTATGAAACATTGTAAACATTATTACATGATTAAAATGATTTGTTGCACCACTTAAAACATTCATATTATGCAATGCTTCTGACTGGGCCATATTAAATGGGGACGGGTGAGTCGTGAATCTAGTGGAGTTGCCTGGGATCATAAGAACTTGATACGGTAATAAGAAGAGATCAACCAATCAGGTTCTGCAGTCAAGCTACGTTTTTTCCCTTTAGGTGCAGGTAATCTTCCATCAGTCGGGTTTCAAGAGATCTAGCGGTAACCTGCTGGAGCGAGTTACGTTCTGCCGATTGGTTGCAATACCGGCCTAGTGTGTACAGACACACACACGCACACGCACACACACACCTGACTAAACATACATGTAGCTCACCGACGACAACAACAACAACAACAACAACACTATCCCCTTCCTCCTCTTCTCCCTCCGCCAACCCTCACAACTCTCTCACCAGGAGAGAGGGATTCTGGGACGGCCAACAAACTTAGTTGTGCTTCTTCACCGAGCCTTTCCTTGTCGTGCTGTGGAGGGCATCTGGCGGGCTGAAGTCGGGGCAGAAGCCATTGGTCTGGGGCTTGGTGCTGGGGCGATGTCTGCAGCCGTTCAGGCCTGTGTTGTCTGTGGACAGGAAGTCCTCGCTGAAGTCCGGATGCTGCTCCGCAAAGCTCCTGAACTTCTCTTCGGTCACCACAGGGGGGCACCAAACACCAAGGTAAAGTTATTCAATTCACAAGTCAGAATGAACACGGAAAACAGGAACAAATTCCTATTCATAAAGACAGGCACATTCTTCAAAATGACAAGATAAAGAATAACATAAATAAAGATAATAGTAAAAATATATTTGCCGTGATCCCAGTCATCACACATGCGTCCCACCCGTGTCTTACCATACGTGACTTTCCCCATGTCCTCTGTGTCGATGGCGGTGAAGAGTCGCGAGACGTTGACGTCCGCCACTCCAAGTGCCGTCTTCAGAATAGAGGCCAACTCTGCCTCCGTGATTGCACCGTCCTCCTCTGCTTCAAACATCTGCACACATGTAACACACACACACCTCCCAATCAGTAATACCATAGGTCATCAGGACAACATCTAGGATGAAAATGTTTGTAGATATCAGAGAGCCCCCCCGCATAGTCAATGAGGCTGCAGCAGAGCGTACCTTGAAGGCCAATTTCATCGTCTCCAGAGTTTTAGCAGGTCTGCATACAACAGATAAGGCAATGACGTATTCTCTGATGTCCATTGTGTTGTCTTCGTGCTGAAGGACAGAGAAAGAAGAGGGTGAGACAGACTTAGTCATTAGTCCAGACAGACAGGCAGACAGAGTGAGCCTGTTTTCACCTCATCAAATAGAGCGAATATGTCTCGGAGCATGTCTGAGACAGGGACATCCAGGAAGTGGGCAAAGTCTTGGAGACCCAGCCTCTCTGCTTCCATCTTCCTGGCTCTGTTGCCGTACTCCTGCAGGACCTTTTCCACATTCTTGGGCTTCAACCTGACCAGGTTACATCATATCGTTAAATTTGCATTTCGCCATTTTCCCTTTAAAAGCAGCTTATGGGCTAACATGTATTGTGGTTCAGTCAGCTTTAAACAGCCATTACACACTTTAACTGGCCTTGGTAATCACTAGCTACAAACCAATAAAATGTGTGAGCATTCTTTTACGGCTTTAAGTAACATGCATATCAGGGGGCCTGCAGATTGTTCCTGAACATACTCATTGCTTTAGTTTGATTTCTTCCAAGCAGTGGCTTATGTCTGCCAAAGTTTCTAATGGCATTAAATAAATATTATCAGGTTGAGGAACTGTCCAACCACTAATTTTATAACTGTGAAAATATTCCACTAAGCCTCTAGGGCAGAAAGTCAGCAAATTCATTGCTAACAGAGGAACACATAACCTGCTTCAAAACATTCAGACAACCAGCTTAATCACCACGCCATTGAGTTTCAATAAAAAAACATCTAAGCATATTCTGAAGGGTTAACAGTTAAATTCCAACCGGTTTGGAGCCATAGAGCTACTGTAATTTAACATACACCCTTCATATTTATAGTTCTTACCGCCGCTTCCCAGTACCGTTGAGACAAAAATATAAAAAATTGTTGTTGCACCAATCTTGTTTTTTAACAGGAAAGTTTGAGTTTTACTAATCTCAGCCTGAAGATGCAGTTCCTCAGAACTAAAGCCAGATTTGACGTCTGAATGAAAGCCCGATTGAGCCCAACTCACCCCAGTCTTCGGACCAGCTTGGCAAACTCCAGCAGACAGGTGTCAACAGGAAGTCTGAGTTGACC
>JACXGJ010004564.1:17755-44589 GCA_016801105.1 Esox niger
ATTACCGACAGCCCCTAGAGTGGGCCAGGTCATCGGCATGACATTACCGACAGCCCCTATAGTGGGCCAGGTCATCGGCTTGACATTACCGACAGCCCCTAGAGTGGGCCAGGTCATCGGCATGACATTACCGACAGCCCCTAGAGTGGGCCAGGTCATCGGCATGACATTCCCGACAGCCTATAGAGTGGGCCAGGTCATCGGCATGACATTCCCGACAGCCTATAGAGTGGGCTAGGTCATCGGCATTCCGCCCACGTTTCCAGGAAACGTGTTCTGGGAGTCAGAAACGTCGTTTCAATATAAAGTTGGAGGTAATACATTTCTAGTGTGTGAGGAAAGTGTCTACCGGCCACATAATTGCAAGACAGAATAAAGGAACACGTGCAAAGGAAATAAGCATTCAGGCTTTATTGGGTTTTCTTCTATATCCCACCTTTTATAGCACACATTTTTGTTGTAGATAAAAATACCCAATTAAACTAAATGAGGGCCTGATATTTAGTCGACAATTTGAATCAGGTGTGTCTCTGGGGCTACAATGAGAATGTGTTCTGCTGGGTTACTGAGCCTGAGAATGGCTGTAGCTCTTGGTTTTTCAGTTAAGACACATAGAACCTTCTACCCAATAGACCAGGGGTCATCTCCACTCCACTCTGACCTTTTAATCTGAGAAACTAAAATAGTACTGTATTCTTGCTGTCTTTTCCTTTCCAAACAAATAAAAAGGAAAGTTTTGAGTGAGGAACAGAAGTTCCAAAGGAACAGAAGTTTCAATTCGCAGTGGTCTCTTTATTTTAACCATTCTGTACCTCACTCAAAACCATCCTTTCAAACTTTTTTGGACCCCAAAAGGTCAAGTACTGTAAAGAGTGTGCCTGCGTGTGTGTTCCACTCACTTAGCCATCTGACGCCTGACGTTCTGAGCAAACAAAGCAGGGTTCTGCTTCTCCTCCTCTGATGGGGTGTAGATGGGAAGGAACTAGAAAGAGGAGGACAGAGGTTGTCAAACCTTTGGAAAGACCGACAAACTGACAGACAGAGACCCACAGGCAGACTGATACCAACAGACACAGAAAGAAAGATATGAAAGAGACCGTGCTGGATTGTCTTGAGAGCTATGTGAATGTACAGTAACCATCTACTAATCTGTAGTACCTACCTACTATACACTAAAACTAGAAGGCAATGATGTGCAACTTATTTAGACCCTATATTCAATAGAAAGAAATACGAAGATAAACATATCAAGTGTTTAAACTGAGACAGTTAATCGTTTCTCGAAAAATATTTTTCTGCAGAAAATTAAGAGACACCTGCATCTTTTTCTTTCTTTTCCAAAAAAAGTCGATAAAGAAGGTTTTGAGTGTGGAACACAATCATTCAATTGGTAGGCTTCGAACCCGAGTCGCCCTCGTGAAAAGCTGAGTCGTTAACCACTACAGTACATAGCTGTCTCTTCACGAGTGTCAATATAGGCTATTGAGTCTACCCTGAAAGATTCCTCATTTGTCACTATCTGTTCACTAGCTGTTTCAACAGCTAATTGGCCATTTGCGAATGATATAAATACAGTATAACTGACCATTATGTTTCTCATTATGTTTACCTCCACCACAAATAACGTCTTTGAAATGTATGGCGTTTGCCACAGGCCGTTTTAACAGCGTATTAGCCAGTATAAGGCTTTTCCAGTGTCCACTAACTTACAGGAATAGTCCAGAATTGAGCGATCGCAAGCGAGTCTGCCAAAGCTATTTCATTTCATGGCACAATAACTATCAATAAAGGTGACGATAATTAACTTTTTCCATCAAGTGAAAAGATGTGAGAATCGTGAAATGTAACAGAAACAGTCGCAATACTGCATAACGTAGTTTTATTGCGGTCCACAAATAAAATTAATAAATGTTGCTGCTTTCAATACTTTCGAAATGTAGCTCTTCCACATGAGAAGCACTGTCTAAACACCACTGAACATTGTGTCAAACCGACTAACGTTTCTTATTCAATTCACCTCCCTCGTAGCGTCTATGAACTGCATGGCTTTTGCCACTGGCCGTTTTAACAGCTTATTAGCCAGTAATAGGCTTACTACTATCTACTATCTTCTTATGAATATTCATAAGACTTGAGCAATTTCTAGCGAGACAGAATATTAACTTGTCCATGCCAGAGAAAGTCGCAATATAACAGTAGACAGTTTTAAGGCTTACTGTAACGTAACTACTGTATGTTGTAACCAGCAAATGTGTTTGTCTATCGCATGCACGGATGCGTACTTCGAAAATCCATCAGAAACCATAAACTGCATTATTTCAGACGTACTACAATGTAGATAAGGAATGTTTCAGCCAGCGAAGCTTTCGTCTATTCGGAATCATTCCTAATGCGTAAATCGTACGCCTGTGAGGAGATCCAAATATGGGACGAATAGCTTCCAAGTCCGCTTCGCTAACTACTACTGTATTTAACAAGGTTTACTCAGTCTGTCAGCCAGTCACTCATTAAGACATCCTAAATTCTTAGCCGGCTCCAAAAAGGTGCAGTGGCCTCTTAATTATTTTTAATGTATATGCCCAATTCGATTTTGATGCCAACGACACGACTCAAAAAAGTTGGGTCATAGGCAACAACAGACTGGAAAATGTGTATTGCTAAAAGACTAAACCTGGTGGAATATCACAAAACAAATGATGTCAATTGGTAACAGCTCAGTAATATGATTGTGTATTAAAAGATAATTTGAGAGAGGATGGGTCTGTCAGAAGTGTGGATGGGGAGGGGTTCGCCTCTTTGTGAATGACTGCGCGGGCAAATAGTGCGACAATTTAAGAATAACGTTTCCCAAATGTAATATTGCGGTACATAATATCATTAAAAGATTCACAGAATCTGTTTAAATCTCTTTATGCAAGGGACAAGGCCAAAAACCAATATCGGATGGCCGTGATCTTTGCGCCCTCAGACGGCACTGCATTAAATAAAGACCTGTAGTGGAAATCACTGAACGGGCTCAGAAAAACTTCCAAAAACCAACAAATGACATTGCTGCATCCACAAATGCAAGTTAAAACAACAACATGCATAATTACACCGTATGGGGCTGCATTACTGCACATGGTGTGAGTGACCTGCACATCTGTAAATCCATCATTAATGCTGAAAAATACAGGGTTTGGAGCAACATTATGCAGCCATTCAAACAATGTCTTTCAGGGAAGGCCTTTCGTATTAAGGCACAACAATTCCATCACATTTTTAATGGTTTGTATTTTCCCAAAAGCAAAACATTTCTCAGTCTGAATACTTGATATTTTGCATTCTATTTTCAGTGCATTCTGTTTTTTATTTGCATTTTACGCAGCGTCCCAACTTTTCTGGAAACGAGGTTGTATATTTCATTTTTATTTGTTAAATTAGCGTTGAGGCGGAGATCACACATCCATACATAAAAAGCAAAAAAAAAACTAATATTTTCACATTACTTCATTAACTAGAACTATTTTTCTACCGTTTGCATTTGCATTTGTTTTTATAATGTGGCTTATATGTACACTAGTTACATTCATGAAAGGCCCCAAACAGTAAGGTGAACAGCTACCAGCTAAAACAAGCAACCAGACAACTTACAGAGTAAGACTTACAAATCATTGACCTAGCCCTAGCCTACACCTACAAGGATTTTACTGCAAAACGAAGGAGTTTTAAAAAATGAATAAAACACGTGGAGAATATAACAGGCCATCCTGGCTTCTACTGTCCAAACAGCAGGACACACTTGGGCATGCTCTCAGTCTGGTCTGCACTCACCTCAATGATAAACTGATTGTGAAGCTGGCACAGGGTTAGCCACAAGATTTTAAACCTGCAACAAAAATTACATTTGTCACATTGAAACAATTGCTTGCAGTATTTGTATTGTTGTTCATGTTGTGCACACTCCCGATTATTATAATAATATTTTGATATATTCATTTTATTGTTTGTTTTTGTTTGGTTTGTATCTCCCTCTCCCTTTTGCTTGTTTTCTTTCGTGATGTCCAATTGGACACTGCGTCCTTGCCTCATCGCAACAACTCCACAACAAAAAAGTTGAAGCCAGGGAAGTTTCTTCATAATCCCCAGCTAACAACCAATGATAAGCTTGCAAGTGCCCAACCTACCACCAGGAGTCGCTAGAACACACCAGGTCAAGGCAATGTTCTGAAGCATCCCCAGGCCAGCTGTAATGTGAGACAATGACTAACTCCGCTGCGCCACTCGGGAGATTAGGGGGAGGGCAAAGGTCCTCCACCAAACAAAAACATGAAGGCAGGATGAGGTGACATGAAAGTGCTGAAGCAGTGCTCCAGCTTTTGTGAGAGATGCAGACGTCTCAAATGGCATCCTACTCCCTACGTAGGGCGCTACTTTCAAGTGGGGCCTATGGCCCGCTGCACAGGATGGTGTGCAATATGAGCCCGGGGAAATGATAAGCCCTGTTCCCTGTTTATAGTTCCGCCTTCACTGTGACCTTCCGCTAAAGGAACAGAGCCAGCGCCTGTGGTGTACTGCCGGGCTGACCGGGCATGCAGCCAGAACCACTTCATTAGACGGCTCCGGTCACAGCCACACTCCTCTGCAGCAACAGGGCCTGAGAGTGGAGTCGGAGAGGTGGATCGGTGCACAGGCTACTAGCTTAGGTCAGATTTCGGCTACACGTGGAAGCGATGTCAATCTTGCATTTCCTGCAGTGCAGCAGCAGGGGAGTGGCCTGATTAGCATCGGACACGCGACATCAGCGCAACGTTTGAAGGAATCGGAACAAGAGAAACACCCCAGACAGCCCGTGGCGATAACAACAGTTATCTCAGAGAGATATTATTTTGATAACCTGTGGTGTGACGAAGCCGGCTAGGTGCTAGAAGCCCTGTTTGAGCTCTCGGTGCAGTGGAGGGGAATGACCGAACAATGCCGCTATGTCAGTGGGTCATTCATTTGATTAATCTTCCCAATAAACAGGGTGTACTCACGCTCCAGGGCCCTGCCATGTCCACGTGATGGTGTCCTGTCATGGCAGAGGAGAAACACATTGAAATAATGTCACATCTTGTAACACAGGAATGTCACATGTTTATACTGAGGTTCAAATGGACAACAGTTCCGCACATGGTTTTTAGTCGTGTCTTCGGCTGGCCTCTGTATGTTGCATATCTGCCTTGCAAGCCCTCAGAACAACATGTTGCAGAATAGACACGAGAGGTTAGTTGGTCGGATTCAGTGCGGTGTTCAGGAAAAAGAAAAATGTATAATCCGATCTGAAAAGTTCACTGGAATAACTAACATTCTTGGGTAATAATTACCTAACATCCAACATTCTCTGGTGACACTAGTTAAATCCAGAGTTACTTCTTCCTTCCTGCAGGCTAAATTATAGCAGCATGTCCAGCCTGGGACAGGGCAACAAGTAAGTCAGTCGTTTTAGTTATTAGCTAATTCTTGAAAAAAGTAAGAGAATTAAGACCACCAAGACGAGTTAGAAAGTGTGTAGAGATGATCATGAACATACAACAATTTAAATATAGAATTCTGTACATAGACCAGCAACGCGTGGCCTCGGGTGAGCGGGCGGTCTAAGCGGCTGTATAACAGCTCATCATAACAGCTTGGGGTTTGAAACCAACCTACTTCTCTCCCTGCAATAACGCTAACTTCCCTCTTTCACCACTTTCCTGTCCAACAAAGCAGAGACTTTCAAAAGTATACATGTTAAGATGAGCAGCGCCGTTCATGAACATTAACAACCAAGGTGGCAATGTAGTGATACTACCGGGTAGAAACCTCATTTGCAGTCACTACAGCGTTTCCCACACAGCATTTTGTCTCCATTTTGACCACAGCGACCTTGATTCAGGTCAGGAGGACGAACAACCCCTGATCCAAAGACATCAGTGACTAATTAACCATCCAGCCTCTCACAGAGCCCTACACCGACACGCCCAGTCAACCATCCAGCCACTCACAGAGCCCTACGCCGACACGCCCAGTTAACCATCCAACCACTCACAGAGCCCTACACCGACACGCCCAGAGTTCACCATCCAGCCTCTCACAGAGCACTACGCCGACACGCCCACAGTTAACCATCCAGCCACTCACAGAGCCCTACGCCGACACGCCCACACTTAACCATCCAGCCACTCACAGAGCCCTACGCCGACACGCCCACAGTTAACCATCCAGCCACTCACAGAGCCCTACACCGACACGCCCACAGTTAACCATCCAGCCACTCACAGAGCCCTACGCCGACACGCCCACAGTTAACCATCCAGCCACTCACAGAGCACTACGCCGACACGCCCACAGTTCACCATCCAGCCTCTCACAGAGCACTACGCCGACACGCCCACAGTTAGCCGCCCAACGGCTCGGGTCATGAGACAGTCAGCACCTTAATGACTATACTCTCCTACCTGACAGTATATTACCTATGACCTGAACTACACAGCAGACACGGATGAAGGCCCAGTTCGTCAAGCCTGATCTGCAGTACACATACAGGAAGGCAGCGGACCTTCTCAACAGGGTTATGGTCCATTACCTCAAAACCTGCCCCATGCGTTGCTAAAAGCTCTGTTCTGTTGTTGTCGGTTACTTACCAGTTTATTGGGATATTTTATGACCACAGGCTGAACTGGCACTGCCGGAATGAAGGCTCCTGTGGAGAAGAAGGCAAAACCAAGACTGTTATAAATTTAGTTTGTGTGTGTGTATATAAAACACACAGTTCATGTATGTGTTGGTTTACACCCGGGTTATTCAACTCTTACTCAACCAGGAGCCTGGTGGTTGGATGTTCTATCTCATCAATGTCTCCTATCTGGTGTCCAGGGTTAAATAAGTCCCTCATAGGAGGGTTGCAATGGAAAACCACTGGCTTCACGGTCCAAACTGTAACAATCCCTGGCCTAAACACTGTACAGTTCTGCTCTTGACACCCTATTTCCCACATACGTCAGTTCCAAAGTAGAGCACTATGAAGGGAATAGTACCCAATCTGTGCTTGTAAGACAGCCGCCCTGAAAGACATCTCTGATCAGAGACCAGGAGTCCTGCTGGTTGTTTTTCAAACCCTATGATCAGAGAGATATTTTGATAACTAGTAGATCTCCCTGGACTACAGGAGGTAGCAGGACATGAAACCACACATTGTACCTGGTTTGAATGTGATGAGACAGGACCGGTTGGTGCATGTTCCCTCTGGGAAAATCATTATCTGCAGGGAGAGGACATTTTGAACATGATTAACTGTTAGCATTATTAATAGTGCTGCTAAGGAACTAGAAAACATACTCCAACCAATCAGGAAGCTCGGAAAATCTAGTTAATTGGATGAAGTGAAGAACAGATCTGTTTGTTTTCCGTTTGTTTTCCGTTTGTTTGCGTGTTTGTGTACTGGAAAAAGAAAGACGAGAGAGAGCAAGAGAGGGCGAGCAGAGAAAAGAGAGAGCAGAAAGGAGGAGAGCAGAGAGAAAGAGGGCAGAGAGAGAGAGCAGAGACAGGTTTATACAGTACCTGAGGCCACTCTCCTCCAGACTGGGCTCTGCGTTTAATCTCCTCGACAGTCTTCTTCCGGGAGTCCTGGTCGGACCGGGAAACAAACACCGGCCGGATGTACTTGATGAGAGCTGGAGGACAGGACACACACCAGGACGCACACCAGAAAACGGTCAGAACCAGGACAGGGGTACCAAAAAAACACACAGACCATATCTACCTTATGCTTGTGACGACGTCGATCCTGTACCATTTTTGTAAGAACTTTCCAGTGGCATAAACTAACTATTGTTTTTTCCCCCAGCTTTGACCCGCTGACACTTGCTGTCCTGACCAAATCAATCTGAGCTTCCAGACAGCAATGAGATTGGCTGAAGGAGTTCAGCTATTACGTGCCGACACCAACCACACTTCCTGAGTGAAACTTCACCCCTGTCACACAGGGGAAATGCAGCGCTCACGCTCAAAGACCTCTCCATTTTCACTTCCTACTGGCCAGAGAGCTCAACGTGCCGCGCCGAGACACTTCATAACGGGACTGGGGCCATGTCTGAGGTGATCTTAGCACCATACAAGGCCCCCAGCCCCAACATTCTTCCAACATTCTTCCAGACACACACACTGCTTATTCTACACAAGGTGAAAGAAGGAAGTTGCTAACAATCCAGCCAGGACATGGATGCAGCGTAATTCGCCCTGATGCCTGTGTTTCCCTGGGGTTACGCCAAGACAACGTTATGACAATGTTAAGGCTAGGAATCATCAGTTAGCTAAGCGAAAGGAAGTGGCCGACTCAGTGGCCGATTTACAAACACAGCCACACCTGGTTACCCTAACAAGAGGTTAAGGGTGTATCAGTACATGGATTGACACAACGCCTGGTCACCCTAACAAGATGTTAAGGGGTATCAGTACATGGTTTGACACAACGCCTGGTCACCCTAACAAGAGGTTAAGGGGGTATCAGTACGTGGCTTGACACAACGCCTGGTTCCCCTAACAAGAGATTAAGGGGGTATCAGTACATGGTTTGACACAACACCTGGTTCCCCTAACAAGAGGTTAAGGGGGTATCAGTACGTGGCTTGACACAACGCCTGGTTCCCCTAACAAGAGGTTAAGGGGGTATCAGTACATGGTTTGACACAACACCTGGTTCCCCTAACAAGAGGTTAAGGGGGTATCAGTACATGGCTTGACACAACGCCTGGTCACCCTAACAAGAGGTTAAGGGGGTATCAGTACATGGTTTGACACTGAGCCAACAACACTGCAGTAAAAGGCTTCAGCTTGTAAGGGACTCTAGGAATATTAATAACCATATAGTACACCTGTTATCATAAAAAGGCCCCAGTTGAATTCCCCATTCTGTTGTTTGTGAGCAGAGATCCCAGCTTAAAGGAATGGAATCCTCTCTGTGTCTGTCTACAGTATATATGGGCGTTGTGCCATCAGGGAACATAGACTGAAGGTAAGCTTTAAATAGGCCAGACTACTGCACAACTAGCAGTCAACCCACAGCTCTACAGCTTGATTACTAGATCATCCCTGCATCCTCTCATCCCTCTCCCTCCCTGCCTCCTCTCATCCCTCTCCCTCCCTCCCTGCCTCCTCTCATCCCTCCTTCCCTGCCTCCTCTCATCCCTCCCTCTTCTCATCACTCCTTCCCTTCCTCCTCTCATCCCTCCCTCCCTCCCTCCTCTCATCCATCCCTCCCTCCCTCCCTCCCTCCTCTCATCCCTCTCTCTCAGTGTTGGAGATATTAAAGAAAAACAGAGAAGAGAGAAAGAGAAACAGAGACAGAAAGTTAGAGATTATTATAGAAAAAAAGGACCAGGGGGAAAAGCAAGAGACGAGAGAGAAGGACACACAGAAAAAGGATGAAAAATAAATAGAAAACAAGAGAGAAAGGGAGACAGAAAGACAAGAGTGAAAGATAAAGAATAAGACATTAGAAAGAGAAGAGAGACAGAATGAGACCAAGGAAAATGAGGATGACAAAAGAAACGAAAGGGAGACACAGAGGAAGATGAGAGAAAGACAGAGAAAGTTACATCACGCCAGTAAAGTCACTTGAATTGAATCAACAGACAGAGGGCATAGAGAGAGGGAGACAGAGAAGGAGTGGCAGTGAGACAAGGCAACAGAAAAGCCACTCACTGCCCCAGACCGGGATGTCCTTGCTCTCTGCCTTCATTACAATGGAGGCCATGGACATGGTGACTGGGATGGCGTCAAAGTAGGACGAATGTGGCCCCAGGGTCAGGATCGGGGCTTCGGCCGGGATGGCCTGGCGCCCCTTAACCGTCATCCAGTGGAAGCCTCCAGCAAACCACATAACCCTCATGATGGTCTTCAGAGCCACATCAATAAACCTGGAGAACGCCACACACAGTCATTCAGAACATCCTGGAGGAGAACACCACACGCAGTCATTCAGAACAACCTGGAGGAGAACACCACATGCAGTCATTCAGAACAACCTGGAGGAGAACACCACACGCAGTCATTCAGAACAACCAGGAGAACACCACACACAGTCATTCAGAACAACCTGGAGAACACCACACACAGTCATTCAGAACAACCTGGAGGAGAACACCACACGCAGTTATTCAGAACAAGCTGGAGGGGAAATCCACACACAGTCATTCAGAACAGACTGGAGGAGAACACCACACGCATTCATTCAGAACATCCAGGAGTACGCCACACGCAGTCATTCAGAACAAGCTTTAGTCACCTCCAAGGTGGGACAATGTCGCAGCCAACCAGCCACCCAGTCACACATAGTCGCGGATGCTCAGCCAATGAATAGCGATCAGCGCCAGGGGACAGACAGCCGAACAGTTGAACAGAGGGAAATAGATGGTCTAGTGTATCATGTCCTCAGGACAGACAGAAGAAGACAGTGTCCTGACAGCCAGGCTTTCACCTATCATTACCCCTCACTATGGGGTTGTGGGTACAACAGAGAGGGTAAAATGCTAGACAGACATATCTTTAGTTAGCATGAGCACTTCCTCAGAGTTTAAATTCACATCGCCATGTTCGAGATGAACCATGCACGATTGTGGCCCGTCCATCGCGGATAAATCGAGCGATGGGCGTGTTTTTCTGACACTAGTAAAAACTCCAGGGGCTCTCGAAAGACAACGTCACAAGGCATCGATGTTTGTAAGTTAACACAACCAAATAATCCAGCGTCTCAAGTCTTCTTCGATGTGTCTCAGTAAAAGCAGCGTAATATAAACAAGCCCAGTGGTGTAACACATACGTCCTACAGAAAGACAGGCTAAAGACACAGAACGCTACATAGCCCAGTGGTGTAACACATACGTCCTACAGAAAGACAGGCTAAAGACACAGAACGCTACATAGCCCAGTGGTGTAACACATACATCCTACAGAAAGACAGGCTAAAGACACAGAACGCTACATAGCCCAGTGACAAACTGACTCTTTCTAAAGAGACAATGGTCTGCCGAGACACAGGCTAGAAGGCGAGGGGCTTCGTATTAGGGGTGCATAAGGGGATTATAAGGCCAAGTAATTGGGACTCACAACACTGCTTAATTAATATATTATTTATTACTTTCTTGTAATACTTTTTAATACATTGACTTTGGTATTTCCTACTTCTTGTGCTCAGCTCCCCAAAAATAATATTGATATATGATGAAGTCACAAGTCGGAGGCTTAAGCTGAATCTCCACAGAACTGAATCTTGGGTAATATATGGCTGTGACACGGCTAGCGTTATAAACCCTCCATCATACATACTTCCTCCACAGGGACTGCGGCTCCACCAGCATCTCGTCGCGTCCCACCGAGGCGATGAAGGCCAGGGGCCAGGCCAGAAGCATCATGAGCACTGCAAGAACCAGCCGAATGGGAAACACGGTTACGGTCATCAACGCTATCTGGACAGAGGGAAACACAGACACACAGAAGTCAGACGGAGACACGCCTGTCTACACAGGTTACAAGGTCGCAGCTGTCTACACAGAGGTTACAAGGTCGCGGCTGTCTATACAGAGGTTAACAGGTCGCAGCTGTCTACAGAGAGGTTAACAGGTCACGGCTGTACTACTTCATGAAGGACTGTTGAAGATTCTATATAAAGCTTCAGTTATGTGAAAGTTAACAATGATTGTGTGTGCTGAGAGCCATGACATAATCACTTGCCTCATTAAACATGTATAAACCAGGAAGTGTGTGGAATGGAAGATGTGTTTTCGGCAAAACGGTTATAGTTCTTGCATTATTGATATGTTTTCAACATCAGAAAAACAAACTGGGCCCTGGACAGTGTATGAGCGTTTCATCACCTGTCCGCCCCCCCCAAGCGTGTCTGACCCGATCAGTCCCTCTGTTTTGGCACAACGGTGGGGGGTCATATTAATGTCATAATAATGTGATCATCTGACTGTTATCCTGAAATAGTCCATGATTAGTCCGATACGTAAGCCCTCACATAATATGCACAGAATCATGAAATCCCAGGGGGACAGTCCAAAGCCTGAATTAATAAAAGACGTCTCCTTGATATATAGTGCAGTAATCCCCACATACTGACCCAGTACCCCACAGCTGCTGTTCACAAAATCCTTTGGTTCCTGATCCAAGAAGCAGAAGGCTGAAAAGCACATTCACCAGTTTGACAGCACCCAAAAATGTGAAGTCGGCCCTTTCTGAGGACCTGCCTCAGGGGGTGGTATCTCTCTACAGAACAAAATGTTCGGGAATTAGTCATCCAGTAGTGACTTCCTTGGCTCTGCACGCGTGGCCCTGTATCGAAACTTCCCACATCTATGTAGCCTGACTTTGCAAACCGCAGCGCTAGGCGGCATGAACGAGGAGATTTAGTAAAGCCATAACACTGAGCGGCAGCTAACTGAACGAGGTCAAGCACAATGACTAAGGCCTCTGTTGGAACCATACACTGCCATTAGTCTGAGGCATCTTTGCAGCTCGGAGTAACACAACGGCTCAACCAGGACCAAGGTCATCTTAAAAGTAGTTAACATGAGCATCGCATCAAAACGTAAGGGAAGGATTTCATCAAAACGTAATGGTAGGATTTCATCAAGGCGTCATGGTCGGATTTCATCAAAACGTAATGGTAGGATTTCATCAAAACGTAATGGTAGGATTTCATCAAAACGCAAGGGAAGGATTTCATCAAAACGCAAGGGAAGGATTTCATCAAAACGTAATGGTAGGATTTCATCAAAACATAATGGTAGGATTTCATCAAAACGTAATGGAAGGATTTCATCAAAACGTAATGGAAGGATTTCATCAAAACGTAAGGGAAGGATTTCATCAAAAGGTAATGGAAGGATTTCATCAAAACGTAAGGGAAGGATTTCATCAAAACGTAATGGAAGGATTTCATCAAAATGTAAGGGAAGGATTTCATTTTCTCTTTTTAATAAAGAAGATATTCTAGACTGGCATCTTGAAATCCTTTTGTGGGAGAACCTGAAGGTTGGAGAATGTTGAAGAGTTCGGTAACTGTGATTTGCACGGGACTGAACTATGACTCAATGATGCCAGCATTAATAAAATCCCTGCGGATCAGCAAGCTAAACACCGGATCGGTTACAATCTAAACACCTGTACAGCAGGATGGGGAAACTCAGTTACATCTGGGGGTGACCATTCCAGAGGCAAGGCTGGAGGAATTATGTCATAGCCTGGTCCAAGATCCATTGATAAAATGGCCCACAACATCATGGAAAGGATGGGAATTAAAGGGGGTTCATTGTAATTGGCGTAACGGTTCTGAATGGTCAGATCACCACGACATAACAAGAAGCTGCCATGTGGCCAATTGTAGGTGGCTCATTTCCACTTGCTAGCCAACAAAAAAACATTTAACAATTTACTGTATTTCGGAGGCAACTAAGGGACAGTTTTCAGTAAACATGTGGGCACTAATTGTTGTATAAATGTCAGCAATCTGAGCCAACACAAACTGTTTGGCCCTGTAGTTGATGACATGATGTCACGGAGGGGGAGTGATGTACTGTTTATGTCCGTTGCCATTCAATGTTATGACTCACAAGGTCGACGTGTAAGGTTTTAAACTATTTTAGTTTATTTCTAGTTTTTCTACTTATTCGCAATGTCACCTGTGACCATTCCTCAGGAAGCAGATCTAAGGAAATCCCGAAGCCTGGACAAAGGTTAGGTCAGAAGAAGATTATCCTCACTTTATGCTCACAGCAAGATCTTCGGTGTCACTGGGTTCAATAAAACATTTTATTTTGTTTTTTTACTTGATAAGACATATTTATTGCATCCTATGTAAAACAACACATGACCACCAACACATGAAGTTCAAAGATCATATTGTGTTAAATGTTAAATTGACTTGTTTCACACTATTTTCCTTTTGGATTGTTAGAATTAAAGGCTTTCTGGTCAAATAGTTGGAAAAGGTGTCTAAGAATGTGCCTTGAAATATGCAAGCTTTTCAATAGGATAAAAACGCTGGACCGGCTTCTAAAATTGTTCACATTTCACCCCCTTTATGTCAATGCTGAGAAAATTAACACTGAACAGTGTGTACTCACACACACACACACACACACACACACACGAAATTACCAGGGATCCCCTTTTGAAGTGTACACAGTACAAAAATTAAAGTGAAACACAAACCCGAATGGAGTCTACTTAATATTCTACACCTTCCTCTTTTCAAATATTTTTTACTCTCTCTCTCTCATAAGGAAGGAGAATGAAGAAAGTTAAAAGAAGTAAAACAGTACAGGTAGACTGAATAATATTTTATATTTATATTTCTCTTGACATGAGAGCTTTTATTGATATTCATTTCGTAACTTTTTTAATGACTGCAATTGAACTGGGCAAATGTGAAAAGACAGAGGTCAGAAAGTAGTTGGGACACATTCCACTAATTTACTGATATATTGAGCACTTACCTGTGAAAACAGTCAGAACAGCACCCTCACCCCATCTCCTTCCCTCTCTCCTTAACTGCATCTCTCCAGTCAGTTCACCCCTTCCAGCTATTGCTGGCACCTAAAAACCTATCTGCAATTTGACTTTCCATTTACATCTTCAACCATCCGACACCGGATGTCCACTAGAAGTAAAACTGGTTTCATTGTTTGAATAGTTGGTAGTGTAGTTAACTAAATAAAAATACAGCAGAGTACAATTTACTGCGATATGGTTGCGTCTATAAAGTCGAGTGCAATTTAATGTATTGTGCTGATCTGTACTCCAATGTGGTGTCCGAACGCGAAACACAGATGTCTCTGACTGTCAGATGTTTGCGTGGGTGTTTCCTATATCGAACAGGCAATTCTTTCAGCAGACAGCTATCTTTCAATATACAAAATCTTACATATGCACAGTTCTTCCGGTAAATGTTTGTGTTTCACATTAGACTCAGAGTCATTCTGGAGTTTCAAGATTAATTCTGGAGTCTCAGAGTCATTCTGCAAGCAGTGAAGTGCAGTCGACACTTTAAATCAGAAGCCAGTCACCCAGGCAGAGTAATAAAAACAGTCACCCAGGCAGAGTAATAAAAACAGTCACTCAAACAGGATAAAAAAATAAAATCACAAAAGCAGGGCAAAAACAGTCACCCAGGCAGCGTAAAAACAGTCATCCAGACAGGGTACACTAATGTAGTCCTTCAGGAAATTCAAATGCTTTTCACTAAATATTGAGAGATTGCCTGTCAGTTAACCAATCAAGAGCACAAGAAATAACCTGAAGCACAAGAAAGAATTCTGAAGAAAGAACTATCTCAGTTTTATTTTCCATATTGAGTATTTTGTAGCCAGATATTAGGCCTTGTAAAACATACGTTTGGCACAGCTACTATGTTGAGTTGAGATAATCACAGTGTACATTGCCCAAGGGAGGTAAGATCTAGAGCAGGGAAATAAAATCCTCAATGACTTGTTGGTTTATCTGGAAAGCAAGACCGTTTAAGAGCCGTTTCTTTCTCTCATTGAATGCAATCAGTATGTGCTTTTCAACAAAATAAAATGTTGGTAGGCCTACATACAAACATTTCAGAAGCTTAAATACACAAACTGCCTTTTTGGGGCAAAAGGCACAAATGAACAACTCAGGAGGTTGGCATCTGTTTTGTTAATAACAGAGCAGAGAAAAGTCAGGAAAGAAAATACAGTACATATTCTGCTTTTCTTATACATGACTTCAGAGAAGGGGGGAAAAGTTATTTGCTGCTGTAAAATAAGTGGAATAAAACAGTGCTAAGCTATGCCGAGAACTGACATACACTGAACAGTACAAATCTGTGTCCTACTCTCAGCTCGTTTCCCGAATAGCATTTCTATGCACTATAGCATTCTGACATCCTACCCGCCTTTCATTCCCATTAGACAGGGCAGAGGGGGTAGAGAGGGTGAGAACAGCCCCCAGCTCACTGAAAATGCCAGGTAACAGGATATGCCGTTTCCTCTCTCCAACATTCACTGCTAGGGATGGGCTGTAGCACAGAGCTATCCCAAAAAAACAGGAAACCTTGTCTGTCTGAGAACAGAAGGGGGTACAGTAGCCAGATTGCAGAGAATATTATTTACATGATGTCTGATGCCTCACAATGAAAGAGGAAAAGGCAAAGTGGATATTTGCGAGTTCACACACAAGGTCCAACCAAAATATTGCTTGATCATTTAACCTAAACCGTTTAAATGAACAGGGCCCAATAAGGATAAACTTCTTTGCTCAGGGACCAAACTGATTTTTCTCCTTCCCTGTTCTCGATTTTGATCTAGTCACATGTTACATTACATGTCAGCTATACATTTTATTACTGGTCACCTGTGGTAATTTAATTAAAAAACATGCCCTTGCAAGCGCAACAATCTAACAGCAGAGACACAGGACCAGTGAAAAGGTCAACCGGTAAAGTATGCTTCCATATTGCTATTATTCCAATCCCAAGGGGCCTAGATAAGCTTGCAGCAACTGAAAGTGAAAGTTAAGGCAACATTTGTTCACAACGGCCAAGTCAACTCATAGACACACGTCAATTATCCTTTTAGGTTAGTCCCAGGATTTTCACAATGTTATAAGCATCCTTTAAATTATCATACACGCGGGCATGTCCAATCATCCACTTTAACCTCGCCCACTAGCAGGCAACTAACGTCCAAGAAGAGTTCAACACACACGGTCCACGGATCGGTTAAATGCATTCCCTGCGGCTCTCTGAGAACAGGGTTGCCTGTCCTCGGCCTTGCCATATAGCATCGAGTAACGCCCAGGGTGCGCGGGGATGTAATCGTCGATGGTAGTTCAGCTAGGACACATTAATGCATATGTATGAGCACTGCGGTCCATATGGAAGGCAACAACAGCTGTAAACCCGGTCTCCAGCTAGCGCTTACGTCCCCGCCCCCCCAACGCCGACATCGTAAACCCGAATCGATAATCTGAGAGGAAGAGGCGTGCAAATGTCGGTAATAACAGGTTTCTGTGTGTATGGTAATAACCACGGCTTATTGTAAGTTTGGCTTCATTTCAATAATTTCAGTTTAATTTCCACCATTTTTTTGCATGGACATTGAACTGTCGGGTAATGAATTAAAAGCACGCACCGTGGATTAAGTCATTGGTATAACTGAGTATGATGCTATTTTTTTCATTTTTTCCCCAGGCTTGATTTAACATGTGATGAAAAAGATGACTTAAAAACAGGAACTAACTAATGTATGAATAGGAATTGGAGTAAGTAGAAATCCAACAGTCAAAGATAGATAGGCTAACGGAAAGCGTGTTAAGTGGAGGACACATTTAGTGATAACTGAAATTAATCACTTCTAAACATGTAAAAAGAAATGTGTGCAATGCATCATGCGTGTGTACTGGCATAAGGATGACAGCTTAACAAGTTAAAAGCATTCTAATGATAGCTGCCAAATGCATAATTCGAAATGTAGGCTAGCTCAATATTTGCATACATTAGGTATTGTAAACTGTTGCTGGCGACCCAGTCTTTTGATGGAAGTAATCGAAGAATAGCTGTCGTATTGACATTTAACACTGCACTGGTTGACTGGCTCCTTTACTTTCCACACTGAGGCTTTGATCAAGTTTGATATGCATTCCCTGGTCTGCAACAGGCGGCCCGCGGGACAAACACGTCCGCGGATGTACATCATATGCATTCTTTAAGACGAAATGCTCCCATGAATTATCGCCAAGAAAATATGAGACATTACCTCTTGATTGTTGTCAGTTGAATCAATGTAAGCCATTGTTATGTTGAAATGCAATCCGGTCTTAGTTGAGGTCTATTCTGAGCGCACAAATAATAATAATTACGTCTTATGATTACTATAATTAAGCCCCCGCATCTGCTCGACTACAATCCGCCCGCGGCTGAATCTAGTTGCCTAACCTTGCTGTACATTAGCAGTACAGCTCCATTTCCATGGCTCAGCAAACTGACACGTGCAGAACATAAAGCATGCTTACCCGCCACAGTAGCTGATTGCGCAGAAATACAGGTCTCACCCAACTATGATCCTTAGGACCCTTGTGATAATATTGCAAGAGGATGCATCTTATAGTTATTTGCCTATAATGCCCAATTTGTTCACACATTCGCAACTAACTACATACCTATGGTCTAGAGACACGGGATGCTCAGCACTAAATGTGTTGTGTATAGGTGAAACGTGTTAGGTTATGCCTGGGTTCGCAATATTATTTCAGCTTGATGTCATGACTTGTTAGTCGAAGCTAGTCTTAAATCTGCAAGATAAGTGAGCAACATGTAGCAAAACTGCTAGCTAATTTCTGGCCAACTAGGCTAGCTAAATGCATGAATCCGTAGCTAGCTGGCTAGCAGACCGTTATATAACTATTGCCTGACTCGTATCGATAAAAAAAGAACACAGGTATAACTCTATACTGCACCAGTTGTAGTATTTTGTTTACCTTTACTTTTTCCAGAGGGGTAAATCTTAAGTCATGCACAAAAGGATTCCTAAATGGTGGAGCGAGTTCTTTCTTGCCATCTCCTTCCCCAGGACATCGTCTGATGGTCGGCAACCTCATCCTCAATGAACCCGAGACGAGGATGGATTCAGTTAAAGCGTCAGACAGCGTTTGTCTTATGTATATTTCCACAACGTTGGTTTCCTGTCCGTGCCTCGCTAATTCCGCAACAAAATTATTATCTTCGTCCCCAAGAGACTGGAAAGGGCTGGAGGATTAGCAAAGGATCATGTATTTGAAGTCGGGCAATACCTCTCCTTCCGCGCTGGTCTGCACCCGACAGAATAGACGCTAGCTGGTTAGCTACCGTTGCTAGAAAAAGATCATCCTTCCTGGCTGCTTCTTAAGACACGCATGCGTCAAGTTGTCTACGTTAACATTACGCCTGCTGAAGATAAACATCTTTATTGGATTTACAACAGGTAGTTTATCAACTGGTCAATGTTGACAGAGTTATTTGAGCTGTATAATAAAGTACTTAGACATCAAGTGTATGTACCAATAATTGTTGGTATAAATTGTGTGATTCGTTATTATAGTGCTTGTTAGATGTTTGTGCTGTAAGTTCCCTAGCTGCTAAAGTATTTGTAATGAAAAGAGGAATTGTCTCTTTAAAGTCTTGATCAGATTCCGTACTGCCAGTTAACTGTTTGATTGGTCCATAAACCTATTTTAGAAATCTGAAACAGTAACTGCATTGCTGTTTCAGACCTGTTTCTTAATTAGAATCTTAATATACAGTCCTCTCCAAAAGCATTGGAATGGAAAAGCAAATTCCTTAGTTTTGGTTGTTCACTGAAGACATTTGGGTTTAAGATCAAAAGATGAGTATGAGACAAGAGTTCAGAATTTCAGCTTTTATTTCCTGGTATTCACGTCTAGATGTGTTAACTCAGGACATACCACACTTTGTTTGAACCCACCCATTTTTCAAGTGAGCAAAACTATTGGAACATGTGACTGACAGATGTTTCTTGTTGCCCAGGTGTTGCCTTTTACGTTATTATTCAAACATTAAATAGCACTGCATGACTAGTCTAAGTTTCCAGCTGTAAACCAATAAAACCTATAAAGACTGCATTCCTTGTTTAAGAGGATAAACCAACATGAAGACCAGAGAGCTGTCTATAGGAGAAAGCCGTTGTCAAGCTGAGAAAATAAGGAAAATCAACCAAAGCCATTGGACAAACATTGGGCATAGCAAGAACAACAATTTGGAATGTGCTGAAAAGGAAAGAAACTACTGGGGTACTGAGCAACAGACGTCAGACAGGTCGGCCAAGGAAAACAACAGTAGTTGATGACAGAAATATTGTGAGAGCTGTGAAGAAAACCCCCAAAACATCAGTAAGTGACATCACCAGTGACCTCCTCAGTGCAGGGGTGAAGGTATCTCAATCCACTGTCCGAAGAAGACTCAGAGAGCAGAAATATAAAGGCCACACCATAAGATGCAAACCACTCAGCAGTAAGAATCAAAATGCCTGATTGAAATTTGTACAGAGATGAGCTGCAAAAGTTCTGGAACACAATCTTATGGACTGATGAGATCAAGATTAATCTCTACCAAAGTGATGGAAAGGCCAAAGTGTGGCGAAAGAAAGGAACAAGCTCATCTGTGAAGCATGGTGGAGGTAATGTCATGGCTTGGACGTGCATGGCTGCTTCTGGAACAGGCTCATTAATATTTATTGATGATGTAACTGATGATGGTAGCAGCAGAATGAACTCAGAAGTGTGCAGAAACATAATGTCGGCCAATTTATGGAGAAATGCATTGAAACTAATCGGGAGGAAGTTTATCATGCAGCAGGACAATGACCCAAAGCGCACCGCCAACAAAACAAAGGACTTCATCAGGGGGAAAAAGTGTAAGGTTTTAGACTGGCCAAGTTAATCACCTGACCTTAACCCAATAGAGCATGCATTTCACCTCCTTAAGAGGAGACTGAAGGTATAAACACCCTGAAAGAAACAAGAACTGAAGGAAGCTGCGGTAAAAACCTGGAATAGCATCACAAATGAAGAATGCAACAGTTTGGTGATGTCGATGGGTGGCAGGATTGAGGCAGTTACTGCAAGCAAGGGTTATGCCACCAAATATTTAATGTTATTTACTTTAAGATTATTTGTTCCATTACTTTTGCTCACCTAAAAATGCTGTGGTCTAATACAAACAGTGATATGTCCTAAATTGTTAAACACATCTAGATGTGAATACCAGGAAATTAAAGCTGAAATTCTGAACTCTTCTTTTGATCTTAAACCCAAATGTCTTCAGTGACCAACAAAAACAAAGCAATTTGCCTTGCCGTTCCAATACTTTTGGAAGAGGCTGTATACTATATACTGTATATATCATATCCACCTACCTCATGTATATTGCACCTGCACTAAAAATTATTTATTCATTCCAGCATTGATATATACAGTGTGGAGAATAAGTTTTTGATACACTGCTGATTTTGCAGGTTTCCCTACTTACAAAGCATGAGATGTCTGACATTTTTATCATATGTACACTTCAACTGTGAGAGACAGAATCTAAAACAAAAATCCAGAAAATCACATTGTAATTTTTTTTATAATTAATTTGCATTTTATTGCATGATATAAGTATTTGATCACCTACCAACCCATAAGAATTCTGGCTCTCACAGATCTGTTAGTTTTTCTGTTGTCTGCAACATGATAAATGGTACTCTTTAATCCTTAGGGATTTTTGTTTACTACGGCTTATTAATTTAATAATGTAAATGCTGAATTAATCTATATTAAAGTATGTTCCTCATGCTCCAATTTATGCAAAATATCTTCATTGTAATTGGCTAATTTCTCTACAAGAGATGAGGAGATGGAAAAATAAACATGTCCTTTTGCTGCTATGGCAACGGGTGACTTTCAGCAGAGATTTCACTTTCTCACTGACCACCTTTCATATCCTGACTACTGATATAGAAGCAGCAATATGTTTTGCACACTATACCTAACAGGTGCCGAATCACCCCAAAGTTCACATAATTCCCTGTATTGTACACAGCTTTTGCCGAGGCCCATCAGGGAATAGGCCTGTATTTTAGCACAAAGTGTATCAAGCTATCCTTTTATTGCATAATAATGGAAATAAAGGCTGTAATTACATAGCCTCACAAATGATCCGTTAGAAAGGCTTCCTTTTACCACCAGAAAATGATCATTTCAAACATTGAAAGCGCATATTCAGAAACTGAAAGAGAATGGCTTTTATATTTACATTACATCAGGTGAGATATGCCTAGAATCTAAAGACTGCAGGAAGCCTTTGTATCTATTAATAGAATATTCTAGACAGTGACTCTTTTCTTTTGACAGTGGGAGTAGAGATGTTAGTGAGTTTTATTTTTGGTTGGATGGAATTGATAGAATACAGCTTCAGAAATGAAAAGAGCAATTCCTTAGATGCCGTGTGCGTGTGCGTGTGTGTGTGTGTGTGCGTGTGCGTGTGCGTGTGCGTGTGCGCACGTGGTGTGTTTGGAGTTGCCTTACTGAAACTATACCTACTGATAGTATGAGGTCCTGTTTCATTAAAAGGAAGAATTTGATTTTGGATCTATTCATTCAAAATCATTCTATGATATGAGAAAAGTGATTGCCAATATAACAAAAATGATATACCTATATATTGTAATATTTTGAGATGGACAGTTGGAATTTACCAAAGCCGTGTCTTATGAAGTAGTCTGGTAGTCTGGAAAGCCATCTCTGGCACATGTGTGCTGCTGCGGCATGGATTTGAATCACACCCACAGCTCCTTCTGCAAAAACTCTTCTCCATCTTTCCGTAATCCTTTTGTATGAACAAAAAGGAAATTTCAGGAAAATGAAACTGAAGCTGTTTTTATTTTGATATCATAGAGTGGCTGTGATTCAACAGCTAATTAACACCTTTATAAAGCCTTTTTATCATTATGGCCATACATGTATTTTGATGAAAACCCTTTAGAGCACTTCTAGCTGATTCCAGAATAACCAAAAGCAAATAAAAACATTCAACCCAATGCTGACATCTAATGGTGACTTTCTTTACCTCCTAAAATCTAGGCTTGAGCAAAAAATTAGTAAACGAGTAGCTGGTTGTTGTAAGCAGCCAGTGAAGACACCTCCCTGAATTTAGTTTCTGCAGGTTGGTATGAAATGCATCTCCTCCAGCAATCACTATGATTCACATAATTTCATAATGAGTACAGCAACAAGGGATTCAAACAGATGAAAGTGTTAAGAAAAACAATTAATAGAAAACTCATACAACGAGTACCAGCAGTGTTGTGGTATAAAACACGCAACCGTAACAACTATCAGGCAATTTTTTTGGCTTGCCCACAGATTCACAGATCCCATACAGTATAATACTGGCCATGTGCCAATGCAGGGCTCTCAAATGGATTCAATTCAGTGTCTTTGCCACTGATCTACAGAAATAGGAAAAAATTTAAAAACAATTATTCTAATTACAAATACAAAAGAATCAATTTGAATACATTGCTATCAGCTTTGTTTCTTCGGAAACAGCCATTTTTGTCCATTCGTCTTTGCAAAATTGCTCAAGCTCCCTCAAGCTGGATGCACACCTCTAGTAAAGGGCAATTTTCAACTCGATCCCCAAATTCTCAATGGGATTGACCTCCGGCCTTTGACTGGGCCCCTCCAGGACATTGACCTAATGGAAGATGAATCTTCTAACCAGGTCTCTTGTAAACTTCAACAGATTTCTCTATACTTTCCTGCATCCATTTAGCCCTCGATCTTCACAACCTTTCCAGGCTCTGACACAGAGAAGCATCTCCATAGCACGATACTGCCACCACCACACTTCACAGTGTTCCCAGGTTCATGTGCAGTATTAGGTTTACCCCAAACCTTGTCCCAGAGTCTCCCACATGCTTTCAGGCAACCTCTAGCTGAACAATGGAAATGTTTTGACTATTGACAAGGAGTGACCAGGGTAAGGAGTCACTAAATAGTTTTATTGTATTTTTCAAATATAAAAAAGTATTGTTTTATAGCTTTTGTTACCTGGTCTTCCCAAAAGTAACAGAGAAATAACCATTAAGGGGTCATTATAGCTAATACGTCAAACAGTTTGAAAGGTAGAGTCAAATTGTATAGTATAAGTATAATAGAAATCACTCTGTATGTGCCAACCGCTGAATAGTGGACATCATGGTTACACGCATATGGCATCACCCCCCGTACCGGCGCTGGTCTGCAGACCTGGGAAATGTCTAGGTCTTCTCTTTTACCTATACCACAAGTCGCTTGGCTCGCTTGTACCAATACACAGAGTTTCCTATCACCGCAATGCGGATGACATCCTACCACCTTTCTCCTTCCCCCTTTCTGACAACAAGGTGCCAACACGCATTTCTATGTGCCTGGCAGATATCGTGGCTCAGATGTCAGCCTATGAACCTTAAAGGAAAAACCCAACCAAGTGAAGCTACTTTTCCTCTGGGGGGAAAGGCCTGTCCACTCCCATACACCTCCATCACAGCTGAAAACTCCAGTGTTCACTCTGAGAATAGAAATAGCATGGCGTGACCTTGGCAAATGCCCTGTCGTTCTCTGCATGCGTCAAACGGATGTGCCTCCCTCAGGCTCGTTCTCTGAAACATTTCTAGACTACGACCTCACCTCGTTCGGGACGCGATACGGGTCCTAACGCAGAAATGAATTGTCTCAGGTCTGGAACACTGCATCTCACCATTGGTTGGGTTCAATGCTTAAAGAGTATCTGAAATAATTCTGCTGCCTTTCTGTATAGAAGTTTGATCTATTTTATCAATCTTATAAAATTCATTTTTTCGGGCTGAAGCCAGTTAGATCTGAGTGGTCTAAAGGTTTTTCCAACAAAGTGCAAGTACTATAGGTCAATCTACTTAATGAATTGTACTATAGGTCTTTGCTAACATATTTCAATCTGACTTGAAGAAAGAAAATTGTTTCTCTACAGGGTTTTACATACAATTTCAGTGTAACATTAACTAAAAAGTGATTATGGAAGGAAATATAGACGCCTCCTCTTTTGTTTGATTTATGCCATCTAAACCTATTTAGATGCCTCCTCTATGGTTTTAATTATGTAGGCAGATTACATTCATTATGAAACATTAAAGACACAGGTATCGTCTTTAAATTATGCATTTAACACACATTGATGTATTATTCATACATATAATTTAAGTAATCTCTGTGAATAGTTTCAATGTAGATAAATGTAATTCTGGGTATTTATTTTGTAAACTAAAAGTTCAGTCAGTGTGTGGATGGCAAGAGAAGTGCCAGAGCCAAAGGAATAATGATTGGACCACTTTTTAAATTTAAATATTGCCAAGTGCACAATTTGCAATGTCCATCTGTCAACTTGTGGAGGATCAACAGTAAATCTCCACAGACATCTGAGCTCCAAACAGTGTGAGACCTATATACCTATTGAGTTATGACGAGGGGATGACAAAGTATTCGCTGTCAATATTCCGCCTACTACAGCTCCAGCCCCCACAGCCTCCATCACTTCCACGACCCCCAACCACAGCTACAACAACCTCAGTTTCAGCTTCAACCACAGTTACAACCACTACAATTACAATGTAAGCCATTCCTGAAACAGGAGGTGTTCCATTGATAAGACCCAGAGTGCCCCAGGCTCCTTACTTTAAAATAAACTAAACATCTGCATTGAAATAGGAAACATTGTATTGCTGTTGTTCATTGAAACCTCCTATATTTGACTGTGATGTTATTTTCTGAATCAATCAATCAATCAAATGTATTTCATGAAGCCCTTTTTACATCAGCAGTTGTCACAAAATGCTTTTACAAAACAACAGTAGTGTTGAATTTCAGTGGCGAGGCTGAAATTTAGGAAGAAACCTAGAGAGGAACCAGGCTCAGAAGGGTGACCAGTCCTCTTCTGGCTGTGCCGGGTGAACACATTAAGAGTCCAAATTGTAATAATTAATAAAAGCATGTGGGCTGAGTCCAGAGTCTATACCTCGTCCAGATCGGAGGCATGACCAGATGGACAAGGACAGGGACAAACGGGGGAAGGGGTTCAGCAGAGTGGCAGCAGAAAACGTCAGGTATCGTCTTGATCTCCAACACCACCAGGAGGACTTTGGACAGGGACAGCAATGAGTCAAGCCTGGTATTCCACAGGTGTGTGCCAATACCTCATGTCCTCCTAGGTTTAAAATGGCAGGAGACAGGGACAATTTTGATAATGCATTCCTTGGATCTACGAGGATTTATAGTGGAGAAGGAGAACCAACCCTACTCCCCCAGCAAAATAATATAGCAGTATAAGACATTGGGGCTGAGACGGGGGTCCAGTGACACTGTGACCCTATCCGGGGGAGGCCCCAGACAATCTCATTTCCACCCACATTTATATGTATAAAGCAAAGGGACACCCACCAACCGCAACCACCCTGAATGAGGGACGAGATATTATTTTCTGAAGACTGAATAATTTGGTGAAATTCAACACTCTTGTTGCTCCTTGGAGTTTAAGGCCGGGTGTTTTGTAAAAGCACTTTGTGACAACTTCTGATGTGAAAAGGGGCTTTATGAAATAAATTTGATTGAAATATATTTGATTGGTTATTGTTGGAAAAAATTTACTAAAATTAAAAGGAATGATTTGTTAACAGTCTTATGTTTATGTGTTCTATGCTGGAAATTAAAATCACTATTATTACAGTAAACAATAGTATCCCATCATGAGATAGAGAAGGAATTAAGAAATTGGACGAAAAATATATTAAATCGGAATCAGAATCAGCTTTATTTGCCAGGTATGTGTACAAATACGAGAAATTTGACTCTGGATTATACAAAATTTAAACAAAGGACTCTCAACAAGAGTCACCTACTGCAATATACAGCACTCACAAATACACATAATAAACCAAACAACAACAGTAAGACTAATAAGACAATAGTGCAATGAGAAGGGTATCAAATCAAATCAAATTTATTTTATAAAGCCCTTTTTACATCAGCAGTTGTCGCAAAGTGCTTTCACAAAACACCTGACCTTAAACCCCAAGGAGCAAACAACAGTAGTGTTGAACTTCAGTGGCTAGGAAAAACTCCCTATGAGAGCCGAAATTTAGGAAGAAACCTAGAGAGGAACCAGGCTCCGAGGGGTGACCAGTCCTCTTCTGGCTGTGCCGGGTGAACATATTAAGAGTCCAAGTTTTAATAGTTCAATGCATGTGGGCTAATCCCAG